>JAAAKE020045446.1:0-26427 GCA_010014785.2 Anisolabis maritima
CGGTGAGTTTGATTAGGGCGGGGGGGGGGGGGGGGGGTGGCGTTGGGGGGGCTATATACTTTAAACCCTACTAAAAATACACTGGAACATTCAGAGGTTGTGTCTTGTCAAATTAAACCTGATAAGGGTTATATATTATTAAACCAGGGGTGGCCAACGCCGCCTACGTTTGACCTTTTAAACCACAATTATATAAAAGGTACATTTTACACATGATTTCTCAATATAAATAAAAAAAATAAGAGAAATATTTATTTTTTAAAAATAAAATAGTTGATAAGAGATACAATAGGAGATGTAAAAGAGTATTAATTATCATATATTCTAAAACAAATCGTTGAATTTGATTCTTACAAACTAGGAAGCCTGACTAAGCACATCGCGCAACTTTTTTTTTAACCTCTCTTAAGTATTCCGAAAACTTTTAAATATATATATATAAATATTCAATTATTAGTTTTAATGAAAACAAAATGCAAACATACATAGACACATAAAAACATTTTTGTATAAATTCATTTTGAAATCAGGAAACCGTGAAACATAAAGATCTATTTAAATCCAGGTGGGGGGGGGGACTTCTGTTTGCGCCTTTTGCAATTTTTCATTGTGCACATGCTTTCATAAAGGTAGACGCCCCCATCCCAATCTAAATTAAAATATGCATTTGTTTTAAACGATATATATATATATATATAGATAACTTAATACATATTGTAAATTGTAGTTAATTTTCTATTTGTAAATGGAAGGGTATATGAGTTTCACTTATTTTTGTTAAGAAAAAGAATAGTCTAATAAATTAAAAATATTATATGTTCAGAAAAAATTTACCGCCTAGCCTATAAGTCAATTTTTTTGAGACCGATCAATAACTTTTTTCATTACCTAATTGCACTAGAATAGCATGCGTTACTCAGGAACAGCAGCAACATGTGTGCATCCCCCCCCCCCAACCCCTCTTCTCTCTGGTTTTATAACATGACAAAGTTGTATTTAGTTGATAATATTTTGTGTAACGATCTCGACGTGACAGAATTCAACTTTTTTTCTCTCTTGGTTGTCTTCCTTTCGGGCTAGTAAATATAATAATAATTGAGTTGGTAGTTTCAGGACTGAAGGTGGGAGTTTGGGAGTGGGAGAGGGGTTGACTTCCTTCGCACTGTAATAAACATTAAATCCTCGACATTCTGACGTCTTGTTCGTTTAAGATATCGGCCATCCTGAGCACGTACCAGCCAAAGGGATGTTCCCGAGGGGGATGGTGAAATCCCTGTCGTCCCCCATTCCTCTGTTCCCAGAGAGATACGATACGACTTTTCATCACCGTCGGGGTGAAATAAAACTCCAGACTCCTCCTTTCTCAATGATGTTCACCTCTTTACATTGACTCTTGCCAGATATTTTATCGAGACAAAAATGAAAGGATTTTTTATCAAATTTGATATATCTTTATTATATATAAAACAGAGATAAAGAAAACGTGACAAGACGATCCGATGACTTTATCAGATGTTTTATGGGTAATTAAAAAAGGATAATTTTTTATGAGATCTTATAGTGAGAAACAGTGCTGCTAAGTTTAATTAAAATTACATCATAATATATTTATTAGTCTTATGATTAAAAAGTAACTTTTAACAGGTTTTGTGTGTGTAATTTTGCTGGTGGACTATGTGACAATAAGGCACTTGGGGTCTAACTCGGGATCTCCAGTCTATCTGGGGCATCTGTGTGCACCAAACTAACGTCCATTCGATCAGACCAATAAAACACATATCTTTATATATATTTCGGATCGTGTGATAAAAGTTATTCCACAATGAAAAATTTTTAAATAAAAATGAAAAATTGCAAAAATACTTACAGAGGTTGTTAAATGAATTTCACGATGATTTATTGAATATCTCTATCTCATTAAAAATATTTTTAAAAAATACTTTTTTTTTTAACAAAAAATATACTTTTCTTTTCTTTTGAAAAATATCCAACGAAGTTGCAACGTTTTCTTCCACACTTTTTAGTCATCGCTAACCATATTCTATATCCTCTGGGAATATAAGATGGCCACTTTACAATCCTATCGAGTATGCAGGCATATTATGATGATTTTTATTGTTATTTTTATATTGCCTCTAAGGATGTTTTTAAAAAATTGGGGGTCAATTTTTTTGTCATATCATAATAATTTCCCCTCACTATATATAATAGTGTGGGAAATTAAAAATATACTTTTTTTTTAGCAATTAATAATAAATAAATCATATATAAATTGCTGAGAAATATTTGAAAATTATCAGATTTGACATTTCCCCCTGACTTTAGGCAACCATCCTTTCAGTTAATAATTTTGAGCAGTATATGAATAGGAGAAATAGGCCCTCAATCAATATCCCGGCAGATATAAAAACCAATAGACATTTTTTTTATTAAGCTGGGGAAATGGGCATTTTAATAATGAATAAAAATAATTTTCATTTTGATTTTACTAGAAGTCTTAAGAGAATAAAAATAATTTAACAACAATTATAAAAGAAAAAATCTCGACATCAATTTTTTTTTGCGATCGCAATACTTTATCACTATATATTTCATATATAGGTAAGAAAAAGTAAAAATCAGATATTTTAAATTGGATGTGAAAATATAAAATCAATGGCCGATTAAAATGTATTTAATTATTGTTCCTTTTTTTCATTTTCTTTTAAAGCAAAGTAATGTAGCTTCTAAGTCTGCCCTGCCAGCTTTTAACGCACATTTTATTAAGAGAAAAGTTTTCCTTGATTAGATAATTTATTCAGAAAATGTCTTGAGTTATTTGACGAAATGGACTTGGGCCATTATTATGTCTCGAGTTAATAAAGGAATCTAGGGCAGTACATTATCATTAGTGTTATATACGGTGTAATTATGCGTAAGATTTTCCTTCTTTAAAAAACGTTTAATTCTCAAAAACTTTTTAAATACAAGGAAAGGATTAAATGATTTTTGATTATTAAAAGAATTTAAATTGAAATAAAAAAGTTTCATTTTATTAAAAAAGTTTTTATATGAATTGATATTTTATATTTTTACTATACGACTTTCAATTATTAATAAAAATTATATATTTTGACGAAACCTAACAAATTATTATAATTCGGTTCCAATTATTCTAAATAAATTTTATTTTGGCGGAAATAAATCTGTTCTCCTATCTAGAAGCAATTTTTATCAAGGACCAAAGCTATAAACTACAATTTTTTATTCTTTGACGCAGAGATTCCCAAACGACACTTTTAGAAACTCGGGAATTTCTACGGCACCCTCCTACAATTTTTCAGTGACATAAAAACAAATTTGATCAAAATTCCTATTTATATTATATTATTTCAACATATCTTTTAATTTCTTACATCTCCTAAAGAAAAAATGTATTGTATTGATGTAGGCGCCCAAGGGCGAGTTTGGGAAGCTCTGCTTTAGCGTATCATCGAAAATCTGATCTAAGCCCTTGCCATTTTGACTATTAAATGACTATTTATAACGAAAATATTTTCAATATTTGTTCAGAAACTTAACCAAAACAAAAAACCTACTCTCCATTGGTCTGCGATGGCTATCACTTTAATTCGTTTAAGCGATAGCAACTTATTTTATTTTCAGCCGGGTTCGATCTCGGGACCTACGTGTCCAGAGTGCCAATCTCATTCATTGAAATTTTACTCCAGACTCTCATGAAGAGGTTCCAGGAGGCTCTTAGCCCAGAATTAATGCTTTCGTCGGCATTAATTTGTTTCCCATGTAATCATCAATTTCTTTTACTAACACAATTCTTAATCAGAGCGATTAAAAGAGTAAACATTTTATACTTATTTTGTTTAAAAAAATTCAAATAATAATTTATTTTTTAACTTTTTATTGATACTTATTTTTAAAAATGTCTTTTTACAATCCTCTTGGGGGTCAGAATAATAACTAAAGGGAAATAGCAAATTTAACTTTCGAGTTTATTTACCTTCCCTGATTTAGTCAAAAATGTTATTTATATGCTCTCTCTACCACCATATAACAATAATTTTTCAAAGTGTAGAGAGAGTCTTTTGACGTGGGAAGTGACTTTATTTAATAAAAACATCCATCAAAAACATACCCACCAATTCTTTAAAACGAATAAATAGACCAACATTCACATCAAGTCAATTCGTGGACGGCGGGAATCCTTACTAGGACTAGCAAGACTCCTCTCTCTTAGCCAGTTCTTCCTGCTCCCTACCTCCCAAGCCTCAGGCTGTGTAGCGACCATCTGGCTTCCTCTCTAGCTAAAAACTTATGAAATCATAATCTCTATCTCTTAAAGTCTGAAAAAGAAGGAATGATTACAGACTTCCGAAAGCGACCCAAAATTATTATCTGCATATTTAGGAAAATTACTGGTACCGTGTGTTGGTAGTTGAATAGATTAAAAAAAAAATTTTTTATTTTTCTAATATATTTATACCCGCAACTGTGTTGGTTTGCCACCATAAGGCCTGAGAGAATAGGACATGTTATCCCAAATATATAATTTATCGTTTTCCTTTTTTTTTTTAAAGAAATAAACATGAATTACAGTTTTTCACTTACTAGGTTATTTTATTTTTTATTAAAATTTTAAACAAAATATAATTTAAAAATAAAAAATTGTAACTCAAATTTATTTCTTAAAAAAATAATTATGGGAAAAGGTCTTTTAATAAAAATTGCACCCCTGTTCTCACAGGTCCAATTAGCTGAAATTGCATCAACCAGTAACAGAGTCGCGGAAATAAATCCAGAAAAATAAGTTTTTTTTTTAATCTACTAAAACATCACAGTACAAGTAATCTTCCTGACAAATTACAAATCAAATAAAATTTTTGCATCTCTCTCTCATATCTTAATATTAGCATTTAATCAATAAATCAATTTAATAAGAAAATGAAGCTAAAGGCATTTTCTTAATTTAATTTAGTTCCGTTGGCATAAGATTTTTTTTATCCTTATGTTACTTTTTTCTTTTATTTAATAACTTAATTAATTTTAAGGAATTTCGAATTAAATGCCTGTCTTCCGTCTTTGAACTAAGTTATTGATGAAAAGATTTTGTGTTTACTTTAGGTTAATTTTCTACAATATTAAGATTAATATATTGACTCAATATAATATGAATAAAAGCTTTGCAAGAAGAATTCAAATAATTTCTCTTTTAGATTTTATATAGAAAGGTATGATTAAGATTTCGAATTTTCTTTTAATATTCTTCCTTTGCTTTCAAATCAAATATGTCAAATACTTTTTTATTCTTTAGATTTTCATTAAAAATTCATAGGTAGTTTTTTTTTTTTTTTTTAAAGAAAATTTTAGCCTACTATTTCTTTAAATAAACGGTTTAGGCTTACCTATGATTTAAAAAGCTCGGATTGATCCGTCTCAAATACCTACTCAACTAAAACCTAATTATTAATTATAGCCTGCAGAAATATACTTTTATTTAATTATCTTAAATAAATTAACATGGTTATAATTAAATGGTAAATGCTGTTTATTGTCATTTAACATTAAAATAAAAATATAATATGGTTCTCTCCACTGTTGATGACGATTCATTCACATATAAAAATAAAGAGATAAAAAAAACCTATAGACATGGGATCGTTCACTAATTTGAAGAATTTTATCCGTCTCTCTTTAGTTTTAATTAGAATCATCTTACATAGGTACTAAAATATATACTATAATATATAGCTATTTAATAAAAGCCGAAAAGAGTAAAGTAATCTACAAGCCAGATCTCTCTAGAGATAGGAAATAAAAAACTAATTTTATTTAGAAAATATCAATTTTTTATTTTCACTCTTCAAAAAAAAAAAAAATAAAAATAAAAAATATCTTCAGATTCGTATATATTATGTTATTGGCCAATGGCTAGAGTATTTTCCGAGAGACTCAGGGGATGAAAAAGAGGCAAATGGAGTCAGAAGCACGTATTCTAGAGAGTGTAGGGCGGTTCATCTCCCTGCTGAGAGAAACCCTTGAGTGTAGGTGGAAAGAGGGATACCAAATGCTGACGTCGCTAACTCTTAAGAAACAAAAAAAAAAAAGAGAGAAAAGCGATTCAAGTACCCAGTTTCAATGCGAAATAATAGGCGAGAACGGAAGATTGTCAACTTGAGGGAGATATTATCACCCCCAAGGCGGTTGAAAATGTTTGGGTATTTATTTTTTAATTCTACATTTATTTGGAACAACGAAAAAAAAGAGTAAAGAAGAACGTTGAATTTTTGTCCAAATTGTCTCCTTTCTTGGAATATTCCAACGTTTTTTTTTCCAGTTATTAATCTCGCTTTCTGATATATCCTTGAAGTCTTTCAGAGACCCTGAAGGAAAAATGAAAAAGTCACATATCTAGTAAATTTGGTGTTTCTGGAATGGTATTTGTTTAATTTTTAGAGAAAAATTTGTGAAAAGTTAGTTATTGCCGTGTTCAAAAACACACAAATACCTTACTTATTCCCTCTTATTCCCTTTTATATTTCTATATTTATTTTTAAATTTCTTAATCATCTTTCAATTTTACCTTGAGCTAAGAGAGGCTCTAATGATTTGAACCATTCATCTCTCTCTCTCATTCTGTTTATTTAAAAGAATTTCTTATTGATAAGGAATAATTAATGTCCGTTCCAGATGGTAACGGAGGACAATTCCTCCTTATCACAAGCGAACCTATTATGGGAGGACTCCGATAATTAATAATCTCTATTTTCAAAAATTAAATTAAACACCTGGAATTATATTCATTTAGTATGGCAAATTATATAACCCAGATTATTTTAATTCTAGAGAACCTATTTAGTTTAAGTTAGGCAAAAAGCTTTTGCATAATTAAACAAAAGGCTCTTATCTATTTAAAGTAAGCTTTCCTAATTGAAAAAAATTTTGTCCCGAGACTTAGACACTCAACTTTCTTTTACACCCACCCCCTTAAGTTTCCCGCGATATTTTGGGAAAAATAAATATTTTATTTATTACCACCTGTATCCAAACTCATGTTTTAATAGATAATTTTATCACGTGTTACATAAAGTTTGGTTTGCGTTGTTCCTTAGTGCAGAGGTCTAACCTCACGTACCAAAGGTCAGAGGTTCACTTCTAAAGTGAAAAAATGTATTTAAATTAAATCGGATTCCAAATAATTTAAATAAATATGAACAGAGTCTAAATGCCCTTAGATGGCAAAAAAGGCTTAAAAAAAAAAGTTTGGTTTATATGACACGGGTCCCATTAGAAAACAAATGCACATGCATGTGCTCTCGTTTGTGTGTGTATTAATCAATTAGAAACATATTAGAAAAAAAATTAAATTCATTAAATTGGCAATTAAATTTTGTTAATTATCAAACATAGGAATTCAAAATACTTATATTTTGTTATCATGGCAACGCGTTGTCCTATCTTTTCTATTGATTGTTAAAATCCTAAAGTGAGATCTATTTTGAGGTGGGAAATGATTAATACATTTTAAAGATTATCTAATTTATTATATGTACAACCAATTTAATCAATATTCTTAGAGTGAATTTTGAGAAAATCGAAAAAACCAAAAAAGTACATCAGTAAAATTTAGTATCCGTTGGTCCATTTTATTCATAAGCTTAAATGGTCAGCTGACGAGGGTACCTAGAGTAAAATAAAATTTTAGTCTCACGCTTCTTTTCGTTTTTGAGAAAACTTGTTCACACACAGCCACACAGACAGACAGACTATTTTGCGGAAACTATTTTGTTAGACTAAGGGGATCTCAAAACGTGTATTTCCGTTGAAATCTCGTCAAATAAAATAAATTTATTTGATATATTAAAGAAATTCAAAAATTTGAGTTAGCATAGGGCTAATGGATTGCAGAAATTAGTTCTTGTTTGGTTAATGGAAGATAGGTAACCCACACGACCCACACTCACTATAGGACGAACAATGTTTATTTAATTATTTATTATTAATTTCTAGGGAAAAGTAACAAATTTGATCCAATCTACAAAAGCTCTAGCAATTAATCAATTAATAAGTCGGTCATTTGAGTTGCCTACCTCCTGCTCAATCGAACGATTTTATTCATCAGATGGAAATTATTCACTTAGGCTTCTGACCGGCTGAAAGAGCAATTCATGCACACGCGATCAGATGAATTGTCTGGAGGTCTAACTTGTGGGCGACAATATTTTATAAACTATATTTTGAAAGTGCATTTATGATTAATTGATTAATTTAATCTTTTTAATTTGAACGTATCACCTATAAGATTAAACTTATTTTAAATATTAATAAGAGAAACTAATAAAATATATAATCCTAATCAATATAAATAATTATTAAATATATTCACAATATTTTTTCTCTTGATTTTTCCAAGATATCCATGTGATAAGACAGGCAGCTTTTTTCTTGTCAATAATTTATGGGTTTCGATTGGAGAAAACACAATTTCATCTATAACTCTTTTAGTGAAATTGAATACTTATTGGGCCATTCTCTACATTAATTTTTTGTTAACTCGCAAAAGACTTAAGTTGTGGTCGATAGCTTTTGAACGAGCAAAGAAAAAGAACAAAAGCCAAGAGTGGAAAATTTCCCTTCTGGTCCCCCTAGTACTTAAAAAGAATTCCCATTAAATTTTTCTTTTTTTACTTGCCACTCATACCTGCTCTGCCATATGTAAATACAAGAAATTTTATTTTTAAATAAAAATATTATATTCAAATCAAAATCAACTAATAACTTATACTAAATTATGCAAAGATTATTAATTGAATTAAGAACATCTTAATGGAAGTTAGCTTGAGTTGATAGATAATATTCATTAATTAAACTATAAAGATCTTGATTAGATTAAGGACATTTGACATTTCTATCTATACTTGATTAAAATAATGTAATTTTATTTTTCTTTTTAATTAATTCGAAAAATGTTATACCTTTAGAAAAAAAATCCCTTTTATAAGAAGAATCTCATAACAAGATACCCTTTTGTTTCGCATCTTTTTGTATCTTTTCAATTTTACAAATAGTTTATTTCAGGGGGGATGCTCTTTTAAAAACCCAAGGCATTTCTTTTTCCTTAGTTGATGTTTTTTTATTCTCCGCCCTTAAAAAAGAGACAAAAACTCTTTTTTAGTCATCCTTCCATTCACACAGGCCAATTTTTATGGCTTTTGTTCGTTCATATTATTTGAAAGATGTTTATTTTCCTCTAGAAAGGATAGACCTCCTTAAAAACGCTTTTGATTCTATTTTCTTTTAAAATATCTTTTCAAATTTCAATAAATTTGACTTAAAGAAAAAATAAGAGAGATCTTTTGAACGTATCTATTAATATGCCAATATCCGAAAAGATTTAAGACGGAATCAAAAGAAATTCGAATGTGATTTTGTCTAAAGAAATATGTGAACGAAGTCAATTTAGACGAGTTTTTTTTTTTTTTTTTATTTGTAAAAATAATAAGATTCAGGATTTATTTCTCTCTTTAAACTCTCTCTTTAGAGCTAATAAGAAATTAAACTAGAATGAAGTTGAAATGTTCTTTTGACTTTTTTTTTAATTTATTGACTCGGGTATTCTTCATTCATTCTTCAAACTTCCCCACTTATTATAACATGTTCGAATGGAAAAAGAATCCAATACTACCAATTTTTTTTAACTAATTCTTAATGAGTATATTTAGATTTAAATTTTTGCAAATTTAACGATTCGATTTTATGGGATTTTTTTGTCTTTCGGCATCAAAGGCTATTTCGATCGACCAATTCGATACAATTACAATAATAGCTTTGCCCTGTTCCTTTATGTAGAGGAGGAGGTCTCGCTTTCACTATAGGGCAGTGGTTCCCTTTTAAGCGACAAAAATTTATGTATGTTTTATTAGCTACCAATTAATATAAATAAATAAATAAGGGCTAAGTCTACAGGGTCTGGAAAGACAAAAATAATAATATCTTTATTAAATATTATTTTTTTATTAGATGATCTTTGAAACATATTAACCCTCATTCCCCCCTCCCCCTCCCCGCCTTAATTATGTGGGAAAATAAAAGATAAAGATTCCCAAAAATGGAGATAAATTAGGCTATTTTATTTAAGTATAATCGCCAATCTGATTTTATTCACGGGTAATTTGCCTGACCCATGTCTTAGAACATAAAACAAACTTTATGGAATTTTCGGAAGTAAGCTACATGCCAATAATTCCACTCCAAATAGAACATCCTCTTTAACATAAATTAAGTAAATGAAAAGATCAGATTGGAAATAAAATTAGGATTATTTAGCTAGCTAGTTAATTATAAAGGCGGAGGAGTTAGAGATAGGAAATAATGTAACTTCATGAAGTCTCAATATATGAGCTTCGGTCATTTGGATGTTTTGGATGTTTGAGCTATCACGAAATATAATTAAGCCGCTACAGTCCAATGAATTTATTTGAATCTTTTATAAATTTTTATTTTATTTAATGAAAAAAAGCGTCAAAATTATTTCTAATAAAAAAAACTTTACTAATGATAAATTATTTTTAAAAATACATAATTTTTTATTAGGTCAATTTGTTTACCAAAAGGACAACTTTTTATAACAATTTATTATTTAATCAAAAAAAAAGCCTTAATTTTTTTACAGTCTCAAATAAGCGTACAGGTGTTACAAACACCCTGTACGAATTTTTATTGCTTGTCCCATTTATTCTTCTGATTTATGATCCTTTCCGCTCCTATGGACTCCATTTTTTTGTAGCTTCTTACCTTGGCCGTTAATTAAATCATCATCCACGGGCCAAGTGGGTACCTTGAGATCAAAGGCGATCCCTTGGGATCCTTTTTTAAAAAGCAGGAGCGGCATAAAAATATTGCTTCTCCCTTTTTTTCCTCCCTCTATAATTGCGTCCAAGGGGCAACTGTATAATTAAATCCTCTTTCATATCGATAAGAAAACCAATCAAGCGTAGTTTTTTTAATTATTCAAAAAATTTTCAAGCCAGAAAGAAAAAATGCCGAAGGGAATTGATGACGTCTTTGTAAAACCAATTTATTTATACAGGTTGAAATTAAAATGCAGAGGAAATGAAAAGTAATCCCTAATTTCTTTACATTCTTAAATACCTTTATAAAAGAATTTCAAATGAGGAAAGATTTTTTTATTTAAAAACTATGAACAATCAGTCATCTTCGATTTTTAATAATAATTTTAAAATTTAGAAGGCGATGAAAGTGGAGTCAGGAGAAAAATAAAACAATTATATTTTTGCTTGCTGGTTACGCATCTCCAACAATGATTATTGTGTTTTACATAAAATATTTAAAAGCATTAATTTTGTAAGACTAAAAGAGCTCGGTTCTGTTGAGTTGTTTACTCTCAAATTTTATATGTAACACAACCTAATAAATACGACTGGTAATTTTTTTTTAACAATTGTTGGTCTCGATCAAGGGCGTGATCTACGCCCGAAATATCAACCGAAAATATAATTGTTTTATTTTTCTCCTGACTTCGTCTTCTACTCTACATACAGCCATAACTTATCTCTATTATTTATAAAAATTAAAATTCTATCATATTCCTAAAACGAACGAGACTTAAGCTAAATGAGATTCAATTCTCATAAGAAAACTTTTAAAAAAACTGAAGGTGTATTAGGAAGTTTATGGCTTCAATTATTGACCTTTGATTTACAGGTGCAAATCTCATGCAAATCGAATTATCAAATTATTAGAGTTATGTAAGAATTAATTTCAATAAATGACATAACCACATAGAGGACCAACCTAGTGAATATGTGGATAGCGAACACGAGGTACCCGAGCTAAGATTTGCATTTCTTATATGCCACCCTCTATGCTTCTCCTCTCTTAATATATCTTATAATAATATTAACATCAAATTACGGGAATAATAAAGCGAAGAAAGATCAATTATACTTTTTTATTTACATGTACCATAGGTTGCAGAAATTAATTCGTGTTTGCTTCTTTGAAGGTAGGTAACTAAAATGACCATCTCACCAATTAATTTTTCTATTAATTACTCCAATTTAATTATTTTATACTAATTATTTATTTATTTGGAGGCAGTGGCAAAGACGGATAAGCTGCGGATTACGAATCTAGAGTAGGAAAATAGCTCGGGTTCGAGTCCGACTTGCCGCAATTCCAGAAGTCATCTCCTGGGGTAGGAAAGTGGAAGATAATCTCCCCCCAGAATCCCAAGTGGTATCACAATGGACCTAAGTGAGTCTTCCAATGGAGGGCGGCAACCACCCAATACTAACCTAATCTATTTATTTATTTGACCTCTGTGATATTTACTCTGATATATTTTCCTATATTTATCTTAATCTAATCACTTTTGTTTTGTTGTTTATATATGCTGTGATATTTTCCTGCCCTATTTATTTCATTAGTTGATTTTACCTTTATTTAATTTATGATATTTTTATTTATTTATTGATTTATTGTTTGTTTCAACTAATACTTTCCTCCGCTATAATTTACTCTTTAGTGCCAGTTGTATTTAGCTGATTAGGGTGATTTTGCATTGTGTATTGGGCTGTAAGGCCCAAAAGGCCTTAGTTACTGAAGCGCCTTATAATAAATAATTGCTCCAGCGCTTTTTTTTTAGAATTAACATGCATGCGCAGTTGTTGTTTCCCTAGGAATTAACAACCGAACATGGATGTTACATTCTAGAGGAGCTGTGAGTGGTCATTTCGATTAACAACATTACAGCAACTAAGCATGAACTAATTTATGCATTCATGGTGCCTATACAAATACGTTTTGGAATACAATTTTAAATCCATATATTATGCACTACAGGGTTATATATGTTAAGGATTTAAATTCTAGGCAGGATCTGATCTATGTCCTTCTTATTTAAAAATTAAATAAAAAAATAAAAACTCAAAACTCTTTTGTTTAAGAAATAGAAATCATTAACGATTAGGTAATTTAGACTTTAACAATTATTGTAAATAAAGATATTTTGGCATTAATCGTGGTTTTAGTAATTAATAATACAAAAACATTTTGGTCATTTCTCCAATCATCAAGCAACATTTGACAGGTGAGTCTTACCAGTCAATTACTAAAACAGACAACGATTAATGCCAAAATATCTTTTATTTATAATTATCAAGACGGAAACGCCTATTTATGTTCAATCACTGCAATCGCATATATTCTCTTTTAAGAAAAATAAATCTTTCCCATTTTCCTCTTTGAAATTTTGTGGGAATCATAAGTTCTTTTTCCACTGTGGAAACCCAACCCTCAATGATAGGATCGGATCTCATGCACCAAACTCAATATAAACTACACATTTGATATAGGACTATCACTTTCTTTTCTTTTCGCACGTCAAAATATTATTGTCGACTTCTTAACAAGATTTTTATATGCCTCGACGATTTATTGTTTGTTTTCTTAACTGAAGGAAGAGGGAATCAAATCTTCCTTTAATCTTATCCGTTTTTTCTTAAAACAACTAACTTTTTATATGCCGTATTATATCGTAAGAATATATATTATGTATCGTCTAATGTCAATATGGCCTCAGATGCAGAAAAGACAAAAAACAAACTATCTTATATAATAGCCAAATACTCGTTCTGAACTTCTCATTCTGAAAGAAATAAAAATTATTATTATTATATATAACCTTATACCGGTATAATATTATATAAGATCTTTTCATTTGAATTATTAGATATTAATATTCAATTAATGCTTTGTAGCGGATTTTACTAATCATAACTTTCTATTTAACGTGTTTTGTGAATATATTTTTGCTGTTGAATCAAATGACCATGTGGTCCCCGGGAGCTGAACCCGGGATCTCCACTCACAGGAGCAAAAATTACTCACATAACATGTTAAATAAAATTTTACAATATATTAATATTTAGCAAGACAATATTTTCATCTGAAATAATAATTATTTAATTTTATAGTAGAAGAGTTCAAAGGTATGTATACTAAAAATATTAAAATACTAAAGAACTTAATTATTTTATTTTATTTGTCAATATACTTATATTTTATTTTTAAAAAAACAAAGTCTATCTGTCTGATTGCAATGCAACTCCGAAACTACTGTCCGTATTTCGGAGTTTGTTCCAAAGAACAATAAATTTTCTGAGGGGTGTTTTTAGGCTCTGATAGGATATACCTTTTTTAGGGATAGTAAGAAAGAGATTGTCTTCGGGGCCTTTGGACGAATATTCATGGCATTTTTTTACTTTATATAGAGAAAGGAGATAGGTTAGGAGTAGATCAGGAGATTTTCCTTTTTGAAGGGGGTGGGGGAAGCAGATTTTAGTTTCAAAATCCGATTTTTATTGTATTATTTTTAAAATCTAGAGAATTTTTACAAATACATAAACCACTATAGTTAATATTGATCTGATGGCGTTAACCAGTTACAGCAACTGATGAAAAAATCAATGGGGATGTGAAAGAAATGGGGGGTACTGGATTCTAATATTATGCATTATTAATATTATATAATAAGAGCCAGAAATTAAATACGGTGTGTAGCTACAAGATATCATTGATAATCAAACGAATAATTACTTTTTTTAAATTTAACTGAGTCAAGAGAAAGAGGCACGCCGAAGGTGGGCGGCGCAGATAGTCTTATCAGCTTTCATTATTTATCAATATTATTATTCTTATTAAAAATACCAAATCGTTGGCAAAGATCCTGTGCTGTTGCCCATGAACTGTAGTTTAGACATTTAGATATTTGAATATGAAAAATCCTTATATATATATATATCGATCAATTTTTGATTTAATAAAATTTTGGAAAATCGCCTTAGTAAGGCTAAATATCTAACATTCAATATAAAATTTAAATATGCGTAGTTACACTAGATTTTTTATTTATTAATATTTTGAAATAAAGTAAAGTCTAATTAAAGTTAAAAAAGTACGTTTAATGTTTATAAAATATATCTCTCGATATTTTAACTTTGAGTGAATTACAAGTCGTCATGACGTGTGTTATTTTGTAAATATTTATAAACCAATGTGTCGCTGTATAGAAAGAGAAGAGGCGAGCAGCATGAATCGGAAACGTCACAACTCGAAACACCCATTTATTCCATTCGCGTTCAGGCGGCCTTTAAAGAGAGAGAGAGAGAGAGAGAAAGAGACTATAAATAAACATCGAAAACATTATCAGGGGACCATTAAATTTACAAACAACACACAACACTAGCCCCCTTGGAATTGGGCTGGTAGCGTATCTTTGTTATTTCTAAAATACATGGAATAATTATTATAAAAATATAAGGGAGATGATAGAATAATAAAATAGAATTTTATCATAATATTGAGAATTTTAATTAAAATATTATATTGCAAAACAATTTTTAAAAAATTTTCCTGATTGGATTTACTATTTTATGTAAATGTGTTCATCATTCATTTGTATTCATATGTTCAGTTACATACCGGGTACATATTTAAATTGAAGAGACCGAGAGAATGAAAAAGAATTTTTAATAGAGGAAATGGACGAACTCATCCTCTCCTGGTATACACTTCACAAACCTTTAATGAAGGTGATCTATTTAAAATGAAGCTCTTTATGACGTTATAGATATACGTTAAAAGGTCTAATTTAACATATATATTTAACTCACAAATTAATTTAAAAATAATAAAAATATTATTTATTGTTAGAAGAGGGGGGGGGGGGTGAAGTTAAGGTTTTTTAAGAGAAGAATAGAAATCATAAAAATTCCTATAAAATTTTAATTTTTAAGATAGAGCAAATTTTACCAACTCTTGGGTAGATTTTCCCTATCGGTATTAACTATGCTTTTGAGGCAGTTCGATTTTGGATGCTAGGTAGGCAACCCATGGATAATTGCTAGAATTCTAGAGTGGAATTGTTAAATCTCATAGGAATAAACAAGTAAACATGAGTGGTCCACTCGAGAAGAGCTTTGAAGCAAATATCTATTGGTGAGGATCCAGCAAACAATCACAAACTAATTTTTGTAGCCTACAATTTTGTAAAGATTAGATTCTCTATATGCCTTATACGAAATATCTGAGATAAGTATTCCTGTCATGATTGGTTTTTTAGGAAATTAAGGCCTTTAATTAAATTGAAATCTTCCTAAGAAATATAATTAAAGATTTTATTTAAAAAAGTTAATACTTCCTCAAAACTTTGATATAAATCCAAATTCCTATAGAAAGACATCAATATTAGATTAGCTTATTCCATTGAATGAATAAAATAGAAATTATATTAAATTATTCTCTAATTATATAAATGACTTTAAAATTGGGGAATATTTTATAACATAAAAGAATGCATAGAAATCTAAAATCTAAAAAATTACGATGAACATTGTTCATTATAATGGATATTAATTATGATTTGGGATTTGTGAATCTGGCAAAGTTGTTCCAAGTCGGAAGTCGAGCAAAGTCCCTTCAGGGTAGGCAATTAGGGAATTGCTAGGAGGGTGGGGATAGAAGGGGAACTCTATCAGAAAGTTTGATGAAAAACATTTCTCTCTCTCTCTCTCTCACTCTAAAATAAAAAAAAATTAAATTATATCTCGGGGAGGGAATAAGAGTTTATTAAGGGCAATTAGTAAAAAAAATTATATGTATACACTGATTCATTATTATTCTCTTTGATATAACTATATAAATAAAATTTATTTTTATGAATATGTATGTATACAAAAAAATTAGTAATTCCTCTGGTGGTTGGAATTTTACCATTCATATTATGAGAGTAGAATTTCAAAAGAAAATTGCTTAGAAAATGTTCACATTCATAAATGCCCTTTCCTATCTCCCTATATATTTAGGGAAAAGTTTTTTAATTCTATTTTCCAGCTTTTAATTGATAAATATGACAAAATAATAAAAAAGGAGAAAAAGATGTATGTAAAATGTTAATAAATTTGACAATTCTCACCCACAGATTCTTTTCAATTTGATTCTGAAACTTTTATAAGATTTTACTGATGAGCGTACCCGGATCCCCCTCTTTTTAAAATCTTACATTGTTTTGAAAAAATTTGTCCACTTTTTCCACCCTACTTAATATAGCCATATTTATCATTAATATCGAAATATGTGTCTTTATGAAGCCAGAGCTCAAGAACCTCCAAACAAGTACATTCTATGAAATTTTTTTTGATCACCCTTTACTTTATTTTTGATGTACCTACATCAAAGAAAATTAAAAAAGATAATTAAAATGAAACCTTTGATCTATATCATATTAATTTAGATTTTAACACTTATTATCTAAATTAAAATTATTTTAAATTATCGATCATTGAATGGAAAGTAATATCCCTCTGGTTAAAAGTAAATACAATACCACGAAATTATTGAACAAAGGGCTTATAAAACAATTAAACTAATTTTCAATATCATTAATTATAAAAGAGTTCGAATTTGATTCAACGCATTTCGTACAATCCTAATTCTGAGAATGGGCCCTACCTCTTCATCGAAATATATTGAGTCACATTGAATTCAAATCAGTTCAAATTAATTTATTTGATCTGAATTACAAAAATTAGTTTCATTTGGTGATAGCTCATATGAATATATGGCGTATACATAATATATAAAATATATCTGGAAGTATCCATGCAATTTTATGTGATTCTTTGTTAGTTTATTCAGTTTAAATTTGCACTCCAAATTTTATCTCAACTATTTAGGTCCATATTCGGAAATAATCCTAAGGAAAATATTAATTTAAGGGGAATTTTACTTTCCTTTTTACTTTTTTATATAGAATTTTTTATATTACAATTTTTATTAAATTATCTATTTAATTCGTATTAAAATTTATCTAATACGAATATATTCATTAAGGCAATTGATCCAACGCATTTGCTAGAGTCAAGAAAGATTTCAACTCAAAATATTTTTGTTAAAAAGCATAGTAGACAACCCAAAAGAGCAATTCAATAATAGATTTTTCGATTAATTGCTTCACTACAGCGGACCACGAATGCTCATTGGAGATTTAACAAATACGAATAGAGGAGGTCTGGAGCAATTAATCGAAAAATCTATTATTGAATTGCTCTTTTGGGTTGTCCATTAGTGAATTATTCATAGGGTCCTAGCTTTCAGCAAACATAATTGTACGAATTCCATGTTAAATGTTTTTTTTTTTGTTTTTTGAAATTTCTATATTTATTTATTAAGAATTATGTAATTTATAAAATATAATTATAAAAATTGAGATTATTATAACCTTGTTCTATCCCTACCAAATTCAAAATATTGAAGGTCCTCTCATTGGGTAAAACTTTATCAAAATCATACCAGTGGTAATGTAAAGTATAATGAAACCCTCCTTAGTAAAATCCTCTAAAAGTTAGGTCAATATTTGGCTCATATCGCTCTCAGGTTTAATTGGCATACTACTCATTAGAGCAATTAACATTTCTAACTTTTCTACCAAATAGGATTGATGGACCCAAAGTTATAGTCAATATAATTATCGAGAGGTACATAGAGATTATAAAGAATGAATCCAATTCATTTTTTATTCCCAAGTTTTTATTTATTCAACTGCTGCTATTTTAAACTTATACTTTATGGATTAAATTTTTGTTTCCCTACATTTTGGCAATAAAACAATTTTCAGATTCAATTTAAGTTTTTGTTGAAAATGCGCTTTTATTATAAAACGTGCATCTTCTTCTAGTATATTTGGAATGGGTAGATGGAGATGGGGGACGATGGAAAAGTTTATTCGCCCAATGCGAGGATCGGGATGATGTGGATCTTTCCTTTTCTTCTTAAACCTCTCCCCCCCCCCTCCCCACCATCAGCACCCTAAACCCCTTACTCCATCTCTTTCCCATCGCAAAGTTAAACAATCTGCCAAAACTTGCCTCAATGAAACGGATAGGGAAACAAGACGAGCTAAAAAAAAACCATGTGATTTTATTCCGAAGAAAAATGATCTTTTTAACGTTTGAATATTTTCCAATTCGATTATTATTCAATCATGTTCATATTGGCGAAATTGGTTATTATTTAAAGCTATTTTCTTTGTGGAAGGATTCTATTATTTTTTATTTAATTCATCTAATATATGATTCCCTTCGAAAAGATATAAAAAAGTCTTTTTCCAAGGAGAATAAGGGTGCGGTTATACTTATTAAAAATTTTATCATTAAATTTTAATTGTACACAAGAGAGAAATTCAGCTTCTGTAAATGAACATAAATAATTTGAAACCAATGGTTAGTTAGTTATCATATTCAGCAGACGTTTTTGACACAACTAATTATTATTTTATACCACTGGATCGTTTTTTTTTTTTTTTAAATAAAATTTATTTTTGTTGATGAATGAAAATTATTTATGAGTTATATTGTTCATGTCACAGACAAAATGAAATGAAAAGTCACTATATCATTTTTTAGACACTTCTTCCATTAAATAAAGAGAGAAGATAGTTGTTTTATGCTAACATTTCATTTTTATAAAATTTATAGATTCAGTGATAATTTTTCGGACGAATATAAAATGGTATGGCAATATGGTTGCCGGAGTGAAGAAAAGTGCATTACTCAATCACAGCGAATAGGACATGGGGAAGGAAGCCGGTAACCATCAATAAAAAATAATTCATAAGTATTAAAATATCAAATTGGCTTCATGTAAAAATAATTGGGAGGAAGGCCGCAAAATAAATAAATGAATCCAAAGTTTTTGGTTTATATTTTATTTGTCTGCCGGCTATATTTCAGGGATCTTCAAAGATCGTTCACATAACATTTTAAACTTACAAGCAATTTACGAGCAAGAGGCGCGAACTTTATTCTATAACGTCCTTGAAATTGGCTGACATATAGCCGGAGGAGGCAAATAAAATATAAACCTAAAACAAGCTCTGAAAAAAATAAAACAATTATAAATTTTTACTTTTAAAATAGAAAGATTTAAAAAATTTAAGCTTATTCTCTTCTTTGACCATGGCCCGTTAATTGATTAATAAAAATGGACAACGAAGTTGCAATACTTTCCCGCACGTTTAGCCATCACTAATCTTTATCCTCTGGGAATATAAGATGCAACCCGAGAATGAAAGTGATGTAATGTGGATTAGATTTTGCTCTTTGGATAAAAAAAAATCTTTTCATTAATTAAAATATTATATAAAAAAACACCAAGGTATTAAAAGAAATTTCAGAGTTTTATCTCTATGATGACCTATGTTTATTATACCATATTTTATATTATTATATATATTTTTTTTTTATGAATTAATCCGCTGCTACTCAACGTAAAAACATTCTTATGATAATTGGTCCAGGACTAAAGACAAACGAATTAATTATTATCGCCGAGTTTTAAAAGATTTGGCCCAGCGGATGATGAGAAAATCGTGGTTATTGGGATCTTTTTTTAACGCCCCCTCCCGACAAATTCGCTTCAAATTTAAATACCTTCTTAGGAACTTCTAGTGCTATTATTTTATCAAGTATCATCTTTTTTCGATGAGTGGTTCCAGAGATATAAACTACACACACAAATACACATATATACATTAAGATTTTTTTTACAATTTTGGATCCTTTTGACTTGAAACGTAAAGATATTTTCAAATTAGAAGGTTAAATTTTTTGTGATCATAATACTTCCTTCTTACTATAATATATTGCTAGAAAGGAAAATTATAAACTATTAATATTATTATTATTGAAGTGGTTGAGATGACTATCGGACGTAAAAGGGCAGAGGTAATTCAATCCTCCGGAAAGATTTCGGGTCACTTATTAATTAACCATCTTCAGTCCGTTTTTTGAAATATCATGCAATATAATTCAAAATATTAGAAGGATGGCTCATTAATAAATGACTCGAAACATCTCCGGGTGATTAAATTAGCAGAGTCTTATTTTAGCTGCCTCTAATATAGATAATATATTTTTAATTTAGCCATAGGTTTTTATTTACAGGGACTTGATATATAATTATTTAGCATTTTGTTTAGTTTAAAACTTAAAAATTGTTGGCGCCTTTCGCCCAGTCTTTTAAGACCTGAGGCTTCACATCCCATGGTTTATCGGTTCTTTCTTGATGATAATAAAACAAGTAGCTCTGTCCCTTCCTGCAGAGGTATAGGTCTCGCCCCACTTACCAAAGGTCAGTGGTCCTCTTTCCGTCCTTAGCGACTTATATTTATTTATATTATATTCGCTACCAATTAATATAAATGAATAAGGACGAAGTCTAAATGTCTTCAAAAGTCTAAGAAATAAAAAAAATAGTCAAAATATAAAACTATATAAGGCTAAAAAGGGAGAAATGGGGAGCGTGATTTGTAGTTACATTTGAATTTTTAAAATTTCTAAATGTTCTTTTTTTGCAATCAAAACTAACCATAGAAATGTTTGATTAGAATCCCTTTCTTTCGAGTTGATTGTATTTTAATTAATTTATAAAGCTTTTATCTGTAACTGAAATTTGCTCTTCACAAACAAATATTTTCATCCATTAACGACCAAATAAAATGCAAATAAGCTCAACTTTTTTTTTTTGTACATCATTGAATAAATTTCCCACTCCCTAATTAATCAACCTGAAAAAAATATATATACTTCTGTTAGATCTCTAGCCGATTTTTTTACTTCTCTAACCTAAACATATAATATATATTGAGTCAAAAAAAGGATCTCGCAAAATTATCTCTGTGTGTTTGTGTAAACGAAGATTTCTCAAAAATGAAAAGGCTGAAACTTTATATTTAAGCTAGGAACATTCAGCTTCACCTCGAAGCTTTTGAATAAAATCAGCCAACGGGTAATGGTGCTTTTTTAGTTTTTTCGATTTTCTCAAAATTCGCTCTAACAATTAAAAATTCATAACAAATTATTTTTTAGATGATCTTTGAAATGAAGTAGTCTTTATCACCCCAAAATTTTTTGGGGTATGTACGTACGCTTTTAGGTTTTTTCGTGTTCTCTTAAACTAGTCTTAACAATATTGATTAAATTGGCGGTACATTGAAAGGCCCGCAAAAAATCGTATGACAGCACATATGCGTTTAGTCACACAATATTTTTTAACTATTAATATTAATGTCTTTGAAACATCACATATTTACAAATATAAGTCGACGAGATCTCTATAGTCCTCAGCTGACTTTTACTCACTTGTAACCTCTAGATGACAAATGGCGGCTTCATACCTGATTCTTTCTCTGAGTTGTCTATCCAACTTTTATATTTCTCAGGAATATTTTTAATTTTTTTTTAAATAATTTCTTTCTTTTTTAAGTCTTTTCAACATCTAAGGCCATATAGACTTTAAACAATTACAATTTTATTATTTACGACACTTGTTATCCAGGCATATTTATTTATCCCAATTGGTATCCAATTGGTGTAAATAAATTTTAATCGGACTGCCTGGGATCCGAACCCACACCCCTTGGCTTTTAAGGTTATCAATATCGATTAACGACGTTAATATCTTTAACCTCTCGGCCTTGGGGGGGGGGATAAATATATGTTATTTTATTTATTTTATTTAAGCAAGGAAAAATTCCATTTATATTAAATAAGAGGGAATGAGAAAGAAGGCTCATTTATTTATTACTCATTTATTTAGACGTTCTCTAGATCTTTCTAAAAAATTAAACATCTTACTTCTCATAAAGAGAACCCAGGCATATTATTCAAAATGAAATTTCAGGGTAAAGTTAACGGTTAACTCACACCAACGTTGGCTTAATAGAGTTAGGCACAAATTTTATTGGAATTAATATCTGCTTCAAGTTTAATTTCTTCCTCTCTTTTCGTGTGAATAAACCATCTTTCCTTAATATCACTTGTTTATAATTTTCTCAACCAAATATTGGATTATTGGAATAAGTTGAAAATTTATTGGAAAAATAATAACTTTTCCTATTAATTTTCTGCATAATAAGAGAAATTTATTTGGAGAGTTAGAGAGAGAGAGGCCATAAATGGCCGAAGGTGTTGATGAGCAAGCAGTTGTGAGGTGTTTTGTAACAATTTGAATAGCATCGTTAATTATTTAGTCTAATTGTCTGATATAAATTAGAGGAATGTTGATGACGAGCAGAGAGCAAGGAGAATGTGGAAGGAATTCATTTCCATTTTAATTAAATAAATAAATATCAATAAAACTATAAATTATTTGAGGGAATTTTGTTTTTAATTTCTAACATGGGGGAGGGATTTGAACTCCTAGGCCATGATAGCAATATCGAAACAGCTGATATACATTTTTATTTGCTCGAATTTGTTCGAGCTTACTCTGGTAAGCGATAAAAATTAATTAAAATTATTTAGTTTTTATGGGTTGCAGAAGTATCTGTTTTCTGGAAGATAGGCAAGACAAATGACCTCACCTAATGGATTTTTTTATTATTTCGGACTTCCTTTACCGCGCATTGAAATTAACAACTTAGCCATGGTCTGCTCTAGAGGAGGTCTGATATAATTAATCGAAAAAATCCATTGTTAATTAGGTTGCTTAATTTCCAGGAAGCAAAAATGAACCAAATGCATCGCATTGAAAGAATAGCCAGTGATTTTCTTTTCTTTTTTTATTTTTACTTAATATAATATCAACTTTATGTTTTATCTTTTTTTAAATACTAATCAGTTACCTGTCCGCCTAATGCATGCGCAATATGAAAATAGGGATATTTTTCACAGTGAATGTGTTTTTTTTAAGAGGTTTATAGCAAAATAAATTTTTACAATATAATTCTATAAATAGATTTGTACAATATTTTATATTATGAAGCTTCATTTCTCCGTGAGGGCTTTCTAAGTTTTCGTCTATCTATATAATGTTATTTTTATTATTATATAATCATTATACTTTGATTTATCAATTTTGTATTTATATAATTATATGTTTAATTATTTTGTTTTTATGTAGAAGTAAAATGCTGTGGAAAATCTGATACAGCGAATGCGTCGGACAGTGCGCAATAGTATCTTGTACTTACTTTTTTAATAAATTAATTCATTTATAATATATTATTTATCAAAGCACATTTAAACTCCGTCTATATTTATTTAAATTAATTGGTAGCCAATATAATATAAATGAATTGTTGTCTCTCATGACGGGAAGCGACCCTTGGAAGGTGAAGAGTGAAGTCTACCTCTACCTCCAAGGGACAGAGACTTTTATCTCAGTTAAAAATATTTTATATAAATCACAGAACTTTGTTTCTCACACCATGGAAAGCAGGCATGAAATTCATAAGGCAAAATAAATGAAAAGATCACAAAAAAGTGAGTCATGGCGGGGGACCACTTTCAGAAAATTATTTACAATAATTTCCTTATTTTAACTTAATTTTTATCTGCTAAACTATCAATTCAATATAATTTTATAAATGATTATGAATTAGATACAATTTATCTATATACAATTGCAGGAGAGTTCAATAAAGAAAAAGCGACTTTTGAATATAACCTAAAAAATCAATTTTTTTACTTTTCTGCTTCACCTTTTATAAAAAATTTTCAAAGAAAATTTTTATTTCTTTTTCAATATACATTAAATTGTGTAATTTCCCATTTGAGCTCTAACGTTTTCCAGTTTATATATGTTTTATTAAAGACTTCTCAATGAACAAACAGCGACCAGGCGGACAGCGCTAATTGGTTGTTTGTTCTCAAACAAACCGTTTTAATGAATTGATCTCGTTGCTTTATTAAAGATCACGAAGGAATATTTGGAACACCGATCGCTCATTAGCAAAAAATGCAAATTTATTCCACATTCTACCCAACATCATGTATTCTATTATTATTACTATATATCATTAATAATACTCTTACAAATAATAATAGTAAACAAAAATTTATTAAAGGACTTTTTGTATTCGGCGACCATCAAACAATTTGAGAGAAAAACGAAATAAGGAGCTAAAGTAATTTGGAAAGAAAAGATCAACAAAAATCGGGATCAAATTTGTTAAAGAATGTTAGGTCGAATGCCCCATCAACAATCAATTTTTCGAAATTCTACTTCTAAGAGGTGAGTGTTGTTTCATGTTTTAATAATATCATTGTTAGGGTCAATTGTAATAACGTTAAGCAATACTAGTACTTGAAATTTGCACTTATCTAATTCGAGAAAAAAAAAACAAGGTCTAAGGGACGTAAGTTGTTTTAATATTTTTTTAATCAATGATCTATATATTTTACCGAAAGTATGTACTAGGTATAGAAATTAAATAAATTCGATAATCGGGTTGCTGATAAAAAATTGTCTAGTTCGTGAATTCGCCATTACTAAATTTAGACGTAATTTCATCACTGAAATTGAATTAAAAAGAAAAAAAGAAAAATAAATAATAAATTAAAGTTCTTCATATTTCACTTTCTATTTTTATAAACACCAAGATATAAAATAACAACCCAAAAATTAAAAAAAAAAATTATTTTTGACGATCGGTTTCGGTTTATATTCATCCTCTTCTTGTTATTTTAATGTATCATTATTACAATAAATTTTTCACATATCAATATGGCACACCCTCTCCCGAGGTTAAAGATTTTCACATTATTAATATTGATAACCTTATAAGCCAAGGGATGTGGACCCCGATGAAAGTTTATTTAAATAAAATGGATGCCAAGTGATATAAATAAATATGCCTGGATAATTTGTTAATTAAAATATATTTGTAATTATTTAATATCTACATGACCTCAGATGCCGAAGAGACTTAAAAAAAATGGTCTATTTATATATGTTTATGAAGAATTTTTTTTTGTTAATATTAATTATTAAGGTATTTTTACAAATATGTAATTTTCTTTCCATTGATTTAATCATGTCGTCAAGAGATCAAATGGCAAAATATTTTCTTTTTCTTAATGTTTATAAAAACTAGAATTATTTTTTTCACAATAATTAATTAACATTTAACAATTAAAATTCTTCTCTATTCCCGAAACTCATTAATTATTCGAATTTTGTTTCAAAAGATTTATCTTTCATTTTTCTTCCCCTGGAGTTTGTTTCATCTATTCTCTACTTGACTTTTAGAGACATATTCTATTACTTAATATAATACTAGACTAACAACTGAAATATCAATAGAGAGAGAGAGAGAGAGAATGGGATGTAGAATGAGAATTCTCCTCTAATATAAATTTAGAGAGGTTATCTTATTCCATTAACTCACCGACGAATTTCCTTGGTGGTTGCGCGGATGACATGAAGGGAAAGCTTAAAAATTTAAAAATCTGGTGTGCGGCCGGCACATCACACAACTTTCTTTTACCTAGAACAGTGATTCTCAACCTTTTTTTTGTTACGGCACACTTTTAACGATTTCAAAATTTGGCGGCACACAAAGAAAAAGAT
>JAAAKE020045557.1:0-31840 GCA_010014785.2 Anisolabis maritima
GCAACTTTCTGATGAAGTTCCAAAAACATCGGTTGAAATTAGTAAAAAATTCAGATCGTGCTTACTACAATATATTAGCTGATGAGATGTGTGGGTTTGGCATTAAATATTATTCATATTATTTTACTTGTTATGATAATTAGACACTTTATACCGATAAATATTAATAGCTTTATATTCTTTTTAAATTTAAACTTCAATTAATTGCAATTCTAGTTATTTTTAATTATTTCTATTGAAATTAAAATAATATTTAAACAAAAATATTTTAATTACATGTTTTAATATAAAACATCATGAGATTTAATAATTTTTCATTATATTTCATAAATATTCTATGTATATTGATCAAATCATAACAAAAGCTTTAAACACAAAACTTTTACAAATATTTATTATAAATATGTATTAAGGCAAATGAAATAAAATTAATTGGAATCCATGATTAGGTGCATGGATGTACTGCCGTAAAACGCACAGCTAGTACTTATCTTAATATATAAATTAGTAATTGATAATAGAAGATTCTGTTACTTCTTAGACCATTTGATAATATAATCATGTATTTTTGAATTTATATTTTATATATATTTATATGAAGCTCTAGATGGGTTTTTCACCTTCTTTCAATAAATATTAGCCTACATATGCCTCTTAAAATATTTGATTTGAAGCAACTTTTGTTTGAAAACATTTTTTCTATCTTTCAATTTTTTTTCCGCCGACAACTCTCTCTGTTATCTTAATGTTTAATCGTAAATAATAATAGAAGACGCTGCCAGCCTAGATATTACAACCAACATTTTCAATTCATATACCTACCTACCGGGGGACCATTTTATTTACCCGAGGGGCTTGCACAGAAACACACACCTCAAACCCAGCCCTAGCCATTTATCGGCACCCCGTAAAGTTACTTTATTTACTTACTCTAACTCCTCCTCCTATATCCATTTTTGGCTAGCTAACTACTCATATATCTAATTCCAATCTATTCTATGCTAGGGAGGATGTCCTAGTTTCAGGAAGGACTCTCTCAGTACCGGCGTGTAGCCTACTCCTTGCAAAGAGTGCTTTATTGAGAAGGAATCCTTCTTTACATCCCTCCCGCCCGGGATGCTAATAGCGATCTCCTGTGCAAAACAACGATACTCTACCGATTGCTGTACTGTTGTTGACCTTTCCTAGCGGAAATTTTTTTTTATAATTATATATACGTATATATATTTTATTTATATTACTAGTGGCGGTATTTATTATTTTTTTAAATTCTCTTTATTTAATTTAAATTAATTTAAATTCGATTTTTTCTACCTTTTTCAAAATGCAAATTGAAAAACTTGGTAATTTTTAAAAAGATTTCTTCTTTTGAATGCATATAACTCTGATTAATACCCAAAAGATAAATGTTAAATAATGCTAAAATGCCTTTAATAGAGAAAAAACAGGCCGAAGGCGGGCTGCGCAGCTAGTACAATTATAAAGTTTGTTCAAACCACTCTAAATGAATCTTCTTTTAATGAATTTTGTTTTTTCGCTCTAAATTTAGATTTTATCACTTTTTTTGCCTTTTAAGAGTAAAAAAAAAATTAATTTATTTAGACAAGAACTTTGTCGTTAAAATTTTGTTTTAACCTAGTTGCATAAAAAAGTTGAATTCTTGAAAACGATTTAACATAATGATATTCAAATAACAATACCTTTTACTTTTTTAAATTATTTTATTTTATGTGACTAAATTGAATTTAGATTATTGAAAATATATAAATTAGCCTTCTATAAGGCTCAGGATAAAGCCAATGTGAACTCTCCAATTAAAATTTTAAGACTTGGAGAATTTTATTTTTTATTTTACTACGGTCGCCCTCAGAATTTTATGGTGACATAGAGAAGCAGGGAAGTAAAAGGCCTCGTGCCATGGCCTTCACTCTCTCTTAAAGGCAAAGAAACGGTTAACTGAGAATACCACTGCGTGAGAGGCCTTGCTAGTTTTATAGTGAAAATGGCCATTCTTAATTAACAAGAGTAAAGTTTTCGACAATCCAAATTTCTTCATTAAAATTTTAAGAGAATCTTCACTTCATTTAAAAAACTTTGTGTTGTGTAAAGCGCAGTAGCAAAGATTGAATTCGGTTCGCTTGATACGGCCCATGAGTTTGCCGGTTCTATCCAACCCAACTTTTTTCTTTTCTTTTTTTTTTTAGTCTTTTCGGCATCTGAGGCAATATAGACATATAGACATCACATAAAATATATATTTATGATCCAGACATATTTATTTAAATCAATTGATATAAAATTTGATTTAAATAAATTAACCCAATTTTTTTCTTTTTGAAATTTTTTATCTTTATGCTTGATGTATAAGCCAAACTTGCCGCCTCTAAAAAAAAGTGTCCCCCGGACGGACCGCCCCTCCCAATCCTCCTAAAAGATTCACTACTGGAATCAAATTATTTTCTAAATCCCCAAAAGGTATTAAAATGAAGTTTTTATAATTTATAATTAAAAAATAGTATAATTAAATTGGTGTATAACTTTTTTTTGAAATTTTCTTTTCAATCACAATTTCTAAAACAAAATTGCATGTTGCAATTCTGAATAAAAAATATGCATATTTTGGTGCATATATACGTCAATATATGCAAATATGTTAATTTGTAAATAAATCCATAAACTAATTTTTTTTTTAATTCCATCTATCACTGTCCTATATATTGTTTACATTTAAAATTTATATTCTACTCATATTTTTAATCAATGTGAATTTTAGGATAAATTGGGAAGCCCTTCAAGTAAAGTCAATTCATAAACTAGCGGCAACAGGGTTAATTCTTTCGGATATTAACATGTCACGATAGATTAGGGTCACACATATTCACGTTATCTCATAAAGCCAACACTCCTACACACTTACTATCATATTTATATTTTCCGCCTCTGCATAATATATTATGTGTAATTAAGCTAATATTATTTTAATCTCTTATATTTTCAAAATGTTAAAATCCAATATTGATTGCATTGATAACATTTAGTTTCCATTGAGATCTTTGGAATTAATATGTAGTGCTTCTTTATTTACTTTTCTATTCAAGAGGAAATTTTTTAAAAGAATTTTACTTTTTTTTATTTATTAATATTACACTAATTGCTTTTTATGAGAAGGTATTATTGCAGGTTAGTGAAGATTAAAATTACAAATATCTTTTGGAATTTTTTAAT
Organism: Anisolabis maritima; assembly: GCA_010014785.2. NCBI lineage: Eukaryota > Metazoa > Arthropoda > Insecta > Dermaptera > Anisolabididae > Anisolabis > Anisolabis maritima. The sequence goes on from JAAAKE020045557.1 coordinate 3,226, forward strand.
ATACAAAGTATTTTTTATTTATCATTAATTCTTATATGGCCTCCACTGCCGAAAGTAAAGTACTTTATAGAAAGTTAAGTTGAGGAGGATAGGTTGAGTCTTTTAAAGTTATCAATAATGATATTCTCGGTCAAGATTCTGATTATTTAAAAATTATAAAAGGTTTATGAATTTAAGCCCCCTACCAACCTGCAGTAAAAAAAAAAAAGACTAAGAACCTGAACTTTTCTATATATAATTTTACTAGCCTTTAGGCTTTTTGAAGATTTATAGACATTAATAATATTAACGATAATATCCTTTCATATTTATATAAATTAATTGATAGCCAATTATATCAATCAATGCGGGATGCGAAACACTAAAACTCGCTTCCACTCTGTGGCCGAAATTGTCATTATTGATAACCCTAAAAGTCCAAAGATGAGGTTTTGGATCTAAAACAGTCCATTGGAAATTTATTTAACTCAATTAGTTATGATTTAGTATAAATTTGACTGAATAATATTTAAATAAAATTTTTTAAACTCCATATGGTCTCAGGTGTCGAAAAGATCTAAAGAAAAAAAAAACAAATCTTGGTTTATGAAACAAGAGCATGCAACTTGTAAATTTTTAAATATTTTTTTAAATATTATAATATAATATCTAACTTAGAATATTCCTTATTTAATTTGGAAAAGAATATTCTTTAACTATGACCTTTTTGAATTTTTTATATTGGCCAACTTTAAAGTATTTAAAGTATTACTACTAATACTGTATTAATTTCAAATTTTATTAAGGTGTTCAAACAGTTCTCGCCAAGGTTAGATAAATAATTATCAGCCAAGTGATACTGGGGGAATGTAGAATCAGGGAGAGAGATCTGCTTGCTGAATAATAAATAAAAAAAAAGAAAAGAAATAATAATAAAAAATAATAAGAAAATTTAATTTAATTGAATAAAATAAATAAAATGAATTGAATATTAAGTTTGTGAAGGATTTTTAACCATAATCATATAATAATTATGTTTAAATAAAAAAAAATATAATAATAATGAGAAAAAAATATAAAATGGATGGGTTATAATGAGGTAGAAAAGAAAGGAAAGTAAAAATGAGTGTTGGTGTCTGTAGTTGAGTGCAGCGGCTTCTTCCGCTCTCCTCAGCAGTTGGCCGCAGTGAATCTGCTAGATGACGGCCTGACGATGAGGTTGATGTAGATGATGGCTTTGTAGATGATGCAATATGATCCTTCTTCGGGGAAGTAGTAGCAACGGCGACTCTCGCTTTGATAATCTCTTCGGTTTTGTAGTCGCGACTGCGACTCTCGCTAAATAAAAGATCCGTCGGAGCTAATAGTAGTCACGATAGAGATCTTCGTTGCAATCGCGATCCTTGTAGTAATATATTAGTCGCGACGGCGAATGCCGAATTGGATATGATCCTCCTCTAGGAGGAAGAAGTTGCGCCGGCGACTGCCCAAGCAATCCTCTTCTGGGAAGAAGTAGTGCCGAATAGGCAATAATCGTGCTGCTGCAGGAAGACTGACAGGCAAGGAAAAGGAGAAGGAGACGATAATGATACTTTTTCCAGATTATATATTTGATTGATTTCTTGATAAATTTACATTTAAATTATAATTATTAATTCATTTCTTTCTCTTTTTAATAATAATTCACTAAAATTCTTAAAATATTAGATAAAATTAATCAATTTTTTAGAAATTAAATAGAAAAGTATAATTTTCATCGAAATTGAAATATTTTAAATTTTATATTATATAATAAAAATTGGATATCATAATAATCATTCATCTCCCTGAAGTTCCTAGGCCCTTGGGCCAGGGACTGCCTGTTCAAAAATAAAAACTTCAAATTAGCAGTATTAAATAATTAGATGATTGAAATTTTCGGAAATTTTCAGTTTTTTCTTAATTCATTAGAATATCTTATATATTTTTCATCAGTACTCCAAAATCCGCTCTCAAATTTTTCATAATTAAGTCTTTTTTCCATAATAGTTTTTATTTATTTATTTTTCTTAATAATATCACTAATTAAAAATTCTTTCTTGGGAGAAGAACCTTTAAAAAGTAATAAGGCAAAGTCAGTACCAAGATGTTGTTGTGGTCTTTAGATTGAGAAAGTTTGGTGTTCCACTATTTGAAATATCCTAGTACAAATTAATTAGCGAGATGAAGATTAGACTGGGGGGCACAAGGTCAGTTTTAAGGCTTGATAACCAACCCTTCCTGTTACACTATCATATGACATGTTAAAATCTTCATGTAACTGACATGATTTGATATATTAATAAATGACCTCCATCAAATAATATAATAGGTCTATTTACTTAATTAGAATCTGTCCATCTTCTTTACTATATCCGGGTATTTTTTCTTTTATACTTATATATAAAATTAAATAATTTGCAAAATGTAGATAAAATCTTGCCTTGTACCTTATCTATTTCGAATTATTTTACAAAAAACTTTTGAAAGATAGAATAAAAATATGGTGTGATAAACGCACACAACACAATTTTATCTTACCTAAGGTAAGGAAAGGTGAGTAATGTCTCACACTAGATTTTTTCGTCGAGATGTAGCCCTTTAATGACAATTTAATAACAAATTAATTGATTTCATTAGGGTATTAATAGTTTAGGTAACAGAGCAGTTACTTCAGGGAACTTCTCAAACATCGGCAAAAGACAGTAAAGTGGCCCCCAGACAATTTGTGGGGGGATAAGGATTAATACATTAAAAAGTCATTTAATAAATAATTGATATATGAATTTTAATCAAAATAGTAATTTTGAAAAAATCTTGTCACACACAAACATACAGACAGACCATTTTACAAGACCCATTTTTTAGACTCATGGGACCCCTGTGTTGAAATGTCGACATCAATTTTTTTTTGCGATCACAATACTTTCTCACTATATATATCATATATTGGTAAGAGAATGTAAAAAGGTTACTTTCTTTAATTTGAAACTTGAAAATATTAAATATTTTTAATAAACAATACACTTTTCTTTCTATTAATATTGAAACTATCGTCAGATATGGGAAACTAGGAAAAACAAACTGGTTAAAAAATATAGACAACATATCCAAAACTTAATATTTCTAAACGGATTTACTTTTTACTAGAAAAGTGAAGATTAAAAAATTGCTAATTAATCCTGTTTATCAAAAGAATGAGTTTAAAATAAGTTAAAAAAATTTCAAGATTTTTCAAATAGTTATACAGTTATCAAGACTATAAGCCTGAATATAAATTTATATAGCTTTTATTCAAATACACAATACATAGGTATTTATATATTTAATACAAAAATAAAAGAGCCTTCTGAAAAAAAAGTATTCGTAAATTATAACAATTATTGAATATAATAATCGATGATATAAATTCCCATTTTTTAAAATGTTAAATGAATGCTCTAAAAAATAATTTAAAAAAATATCTAGGCTTATACTCTAAATAAAAAATAAAATATCCAAACAAAATGTAACATCATGTCATTGTGCCAATGTGATGTCAACTTGAATCATATCTCTCTCAAAGGTTCAATGAATATATTGATTCATTCATTGTCCATCAATTGAAAAAGTCATATAAGATTGATATTTTTTTTCATTTCAATTAAAAATATATTAATATTTTATAGATATTAATATTTTATATTTTAAATTTTAACTTTTGACCAAATGGTGATTGAACCAATGCAATGAATTAAGAGGAAAATAAAATTTAATTTAAATGGAAAAATTTATGAGAAATATACAATTCACAAACTAGAGACTGCAACCCCGATTTTAACTAATGATACTCACTTGTTTGTTTAAAATATACTGTAGTATCTAATGTATGGAAACAACAAACAACATTTAGAAATCAGTTTACAGATTATAAAAATTTATAACTTAACTCGGTTAATTTAAGGATTATTTATGAGATTATAATTAAAAAATAACTTTGTTTATATCACCCTCACTTAAATAGAATAAAGTGATAGGAAGAATTTCTTCAAGTTAGTTGAATTTTAATAGAGCTATCTAGCAGGAAACGACCATTTTAAAGTCTTTCTGTTTCAATTAACCGAAAGACTATGAACGTCTAAAGCTGAAGGAATACAAAACGAAATGAGAAATCGAAAGTTAGAAACAACTAGACGGAATCCACAAATCGAATTAATGGTGAAAATTAACATTACTGACATTTTGCCACCTATAAACTAACATACAGTCTAAATGTATTTGCTTTTCCAAGGATTAGAATACGAGAGATTATCTTTGATTAATCCACTAAAATTAAACAGTATATTAATTATTAGCATTACTCACTAATAGATGTTAATTAATTAGCGATTAGAAGAGTATTTGTTAAAAGGGCATTCTCGCCAAATACACATATAATAGGTACAATAATTATATCCTTTGAAGTGTCATTAATTTTCAATGACTTTTTTAATGATAAAAATAAACCACATATTCATGCTCTTTAAACCGATATTTATCTCCTTTCAAATATATTTCAATTAATAATGAAAAAGCGCCGTTCTCTGCCGACAGGTTGACATTGCCAACATTTAAAGCAGGGACTTGAGAGCGGATGAGAGATCCCGATATAAAATGTATTCAAAAATTTGACGACTGATTTGTATAAATAAGTATGCCAGCATAATAGGGATAGTATCGTAAATAAATTATTAAGATTCGATTCAGAGAAGATTAAAATAAAAATATGAAAGAATTTATATTCGTCAATTATTTTAATTTATTATTAAAATTATTCATTTACAGCAGACATGTATCCAAAATGGATGGGAAGTTTTGGGATTATGGGTACCTCTCTTAGCGTTTTAAAACCTATCACAAAAAATGTGGAGTGTGCCCTATTTAAAATATCAAACATATTTTTAAATCCACTTTCTTTAAAATCTCATTTTTTAAATAAGAAGTTAAAATTAATAAGTGTAATAATATATAATCTTATTATAAGTAACATAATAAATTAAAAGACATTTAATAATTCCTCTCTGGAAAGTCACTAAAGAGATGGGAGCCAAGGGATTTTTAAGAACCTTTTTAATGAATGTGATTAATTATAAAAGTCTTCAATAAATCGTGAAAAAGCAAAACTTTTTTCTTTTTAAAACATTTTTAAATAAACGATATTCCATTTGTTTTGAGAAATCTCATAGAAAAATTCCAATTTTTTTTCCTTAAAAAACCCGATTAAAAGCTTCAGGTGCTATTTATAACATCGGATTCCATTGCATTAAAATTTCAAACCTACTGATAAATAATTGATGTATTTTTAATTGATTCTTTAAGAAAAAAAATGCAAATAAAAATTTTAAAAGTATATTGATTATTTTATATTTCGTTGATGACTCCAAGATACTAGACATACTATGCAACATTAGTATGGGAGGCATTAATTCTTTTTGCTTGCTGTAAGTTAGGCAACTCAAATGACTAACTCTCTAATGAATTGTTCGATGAATTTCTCCAGAGCAGAGCACGTATGCATAGTGGTTAAATTTATCTAGAAATCATTTAGTGAGTTATTTATTTGGATTGCCTACCTTTCAACACGAACGAAATTATACACTCCACGTAATCACTTCTAGTAATTGTTGTCTCATAATCTAAAGCTTAACCTAGTTGGTTACGTATGTACTTGGAAAAATTTTCTCCCAATCAAAAAGAAAAAAAAAAAAAAAAAAAAGAAATGGTCCAGTAAGACTAAGTTCACTATTTAGAGTTATGATGGTTCCCAATCCCCCTTCCCCCATCATCCCCTATCTCTTGATCGCATCCTTTTCTTTTCGTAACAAAATTTTGGAAAGCCATCAAAATCACCCTGTAGAAAAATAATTTAGAAAAATAAGAACAAAATTAAATGGAATAGGCCTTTAACAAAACCTTATTTATATTAAATATCAGGGAGGAGAAGAAGAGAATATGAATAAACAAAAAAACAAAAATATGACCTTCAAATGTGATTCAGTGTCTAGGAAAAAAAGTTTGGGAATTTTTATTTAAGATGATCTGCAAAAAGAAAAAACGCTCCCTCCCCCATCCCAGTTTCATTGAGTATAATTTAAAGAAGAGACTGAGAATGATATAACATTATATACAATTTTTTCATTAATGTGCTTTATACTACCCCTCTCCCCTTTATATCTGTGATGCCCCTAATACTCCACATGGATCGCTTGGGAATCATCTGATATAAAAGGTTCCTTCTTTTTTTTATCTCTCAGTGTTAGAGACTTTTCAAAAAAAAATTTCAATTTTATAGGAAACTATCAACTTTTATTAATTTCAACCATATAAATAAATTTTTTGATAGAGGATTGAAGCCACAGGCAAAAGCATTATAATAAAAGATCTTAAAAATATTACTATTATTAAATTATAGTATCAATGATTGTTTTTAAATTTATTAATATATTATAATTATTTTACTTTAAATAATTCAATTAAGTTAAAGAAATATTTACACGATTTTATGAATAACTTTCATGTCTTCTTACTTCGAAGAAATTAAAAAAAAAATGTTTCATATAAATTTATTTATTTTTTTTTTAATTTAGAAAAGTGTTGATGAAGTTCGTGAGAGAATTTTACGAATTGTAAATTAAGGAGAGAAAAAATTCCATTTCTGTTTTTTATTTGAAAAGAAAAGAAAAAATAAAGGGAAGGGAAGGCAAACATGCCGACAGACAGACAGGCCTATAGTTAATGATGATAGCGCATTCAAGTGACCTTTTTCTTGTAACAAACAGAAGAAGAAAAGTAAAGAAGGTAAAAAAAAAGAAACGTAAGAACATTTTTGATCGACAAAAGGCAAACAGGTTGAAAAGATTTAATAATGATAAGTAAAAATAAAAACTTATTACTTTTCTTTATTAAATGTGGATTAATTAGTGTGAAAAGAATAATTTTTTATTACAATTTTTTTTTTAATATTTGATTTTCATGAACGTTTTCGGCCTATATATATATATATATACTTTCAGCAAATTTTTTTATATATATCAATTATTTTATGAAGAATTTTGTTTATATGTAGATATTTTTACAAATAAGTTATTTTTTTATCATTTTTATACATTGCGAGAGAGTGGAGGTAGATCTATGGACTCTATGCTCACTCCCCCTTCTTTGCTTGGGTTCAAGTCTGAATTTAGGTAGAAACCGGTCGTGAAAATAAAATTATTTTATAATTTAGATTTTAAATATTATTCATTATCTTGGTGATTAAAAAAATAAAAACCAAATTATAAATTACTTAAAAATGATAATCTTTTAATACTCCCCATTTTGTTAAAATAATATATTGATAAACAAAAGCAGCAGAATTTGATAGTGGATAGTTCATTATATTTAAAACTCATTATGAACTTTGGGATGAATAAATAATTGGATATAATAACTTAAACAGAATAATATATAGATAGGTCATTTGAATGGCCTACCACCAGCAACTCATTGCAAAGCTTGTTAAATCACAATTTTATGGGATGCGCAAGTTTCATGTTGCAAGGTCCAGAGGTTCGCTTTCAGTCCTTACCGATAAAATATATTTAATTTATATTAGCTATTACATAATTTAGATAAATATGACCGGAATATAAATGGCCTCAGATGTCGAAAGATAATTTTAAAAATCACAAAATTTGGCTTGATCTAAATATTACGAGAGAGAGGAGGAAGATCTATGCTCACTTCCCCTTCTTTGCTTGGGTTCAAGTCCAATTTACCATTGATATAGAATTATTAATTTTTTTAGCAACAAAATCCCTGAGAAAACTTAATTTCACCAGCTCCACCAGCGGTTTGGAATTTTGGAATTCACGGACCAATAACCCAAAACTTCAAATCTTGTGGACCACTAAAAGCATCCCTCCCCCTACCAATACATTATGCAAGATAGGATATAAAAAGTTATAATAATGATTATTATACTTTCATTTATTAATGAAAAGTGATACCTACATTTGTGCATTTATATTCCAAACCGAAAATGTGTATTCATTAAAATTTTACATCTATAAGCATACATTAAATTGAAAGACGATCCACCGAATCAGTCTTTTCGTTTTCCATATATTAAAACATTTAACAACAAAAGGGTGACACACTGAAAATTCCTTTTTTTCTTTCACAACGCTATTTTTTAATTAAAACCTTATTTATATTGTAATTAATAATAATAATTTAGAAATATTTTATGAAAAAACTTAATTAAAAAAAATTGATTGAAATTCTTGAAATATTTTTTTTTTTAATTTTTTTTCAAAATTAAAACTTTATTATTATTTATTATCGAGTACATCTATTTTCTTGCTCTTAACACCACCCCTAATATTCTTGTTGTACTCTTAATTAAGTCCTGTCTGGAATTTTTTCCCCTATTTCCTCTAAAGCATTTCTTATTAAGTAAGTATTTGTTTATAAAAATGAATAGGCATAAAGGAGGATGTATTAATATGAAGAAATCAAAACAAATTCTAATTAATATAAATCTAATTATAATAGGATAATGGGAATAAAGTGAAAATTTAATTTTCAAAGTACATAACTTCATACAGAGTTATTTTTTCTTTATCTTCCAGTGCATTAATATATACCATTAAATAATTTATTTCTAAAGAAACAAATGCTTCCTTTTTTTATTTTTATAAAATTATTAACTCTTTTCACGCAAAAATTACTCTCACGAGATCGTTTATATAATCTAAAAAATTATAACCGAAATATTATTATAAATATTTCTGATAAATGAAATTTTTTTTAATTAATTGAAAAATACGTATATCTGTTATATATATATATATATTCTATAATGGATATTGTAAATTACAAATGATCAAGTTATTGAACTATTCACTAAATAAAGAAAATTTCAACCATTAGAAAAAAATAATAAGCAAACATTTCGATAATGACCTCATCAATTTAACCACACGTGGCAATTGTTAACATTAAAGAGATTGATTAACGATGTTAAAAGAAAAAAATTGCAACAGGTAGATAAAAAAAAGAGAAAATAAAAAGAAAGAGACAGCTAATGTTCTGAGAAAAAATTCTCTTAGTAAAATAATAAATTTATAGGAAAAATTGAAATATAGTGGAGGAAATGGGAAAGGATTGAGAGTGGCTCACTTGGCTTGTATTTGTATTGGTGTTTTAGAGAAGGAAACAAGTGCAAGGGGGCTCAACTCAACGCTTTGTATTGCAAAAGCTCTTGAAAGGGTTCTCGGAAAGGAAGGAAACCAAGAGCCATTTATAAACAGCCATAAGAAGAAAGAAGATTGTGTAATTAATAACAAATAATTTCATACTACCATATTCATAGCAAAACTAAATATTAATATCAAAAAGAGACAATCATCTTCATATTTTGATTATTAAATGAAAGAAGTTTCGAGAAGTTACTATGCCCTATTCTTTTTGAATATTTATTTATAATTGGATAATCAATCTTACATTTATTTTCACCTGGATCCTTTCATCCAACATTATGTTCGCAGGATGTCTTGTTAGGAGATACTTACTATTTACTAGCGGCCATTGCGAGGAAATCCTTAAGGACTGACTACCATAGCTATTCTCAATTTTTCCATAGAGTTATATATTCTCTATTATGGTGGTTTCACACACACACACACACACACACAAAGCCTAACAAATGCTTTTTTTAATCTTTTGGTAAGTAAAGATCTACAACCAAGGGACAGGGCTTGACGAATATTTACATACAATAATTTTATTTATAATGAAAAAATCCTAAAGCGGCTGCGCCACAGTTTAACTATGCAGTAACATACCTAGTTTTCAAATCCCTACAACATGGAAGTATTATTAAAAAAAAAGTATAAATGATTTTTTACTGTGCATAATATAATAATATTAATGGATTTAGCTTTCTTTGATAATTATACTTATTAAAATTTTTTCAAATTATAAATAAAATAAATAAAATCGTTTCATATTATTTTCTGGATATAAACAGGATATTGAATGAAAATAATTAAACATCCAAATGAGGATAATGAATCATTGAATCAATAAAATTAAAATCCATTCTGTAATTATAATCAAATTTATATTTCTACCTATCTCTAAATTTTGAAATTATGCGAAATAATCTTTTTCTTAATCTAATTATTGTAGATTCCAATTTTTAAATTATTATTATTATTTTTTATTTGAAAAATGAAAAATATTTTGCCCTCATTCCTCATTTTATCTTAAACTTTTTGCTTTCTCATTCATATATATGTAATATACATATAGTATAGTTCAACGGAAATAATGTTTTGAGGACCCCTAATTCTAAAAAATTGGGTCTCGTAAAATGGTATGCCTCTGTATGTCCTTCAGTGGGTGAACAAAAATCTCAAAAGCGTATATATGTATGTATAAAGTTGTCTCACCAAATATTGATTTTTTAAAAATTTTAAATATATATATTTTTATTTATTCACTGACGGCCATAGCCACCCAGCCTTCATCTTTTACAATGTTATAAAAAATAATAATGTTATAAACAATTATAAAAGAAAAAAACAATAGGATAAATATAAAGGAAAAAACAAACAAACCCAGTACAATAGTCTTATATCAATAATATATATTTATTATTACATACCCGAATCAGGTTAAAAGTTCACGTTGGGAAACCACGCTCTGCTACCACAAGTATTGTAGAATAGAAAAGATTACACGTAAAATATTTGGGAACAAAATTTATTTATTTTTTAAAATCTCTTTGGCATCTCAATCCATTTAGACTTTAAACATTTGCAAATATATTCTAGTTATAATACGTATTATCCAGGCTTATTTACATTAATTGGGATCCGAACCCACCTTCCTTGGCTTTTAAGGTTACAAAGATTAACAATGTCAATATCTTTAATCTCTCAACCACGGGGGTAGGAGGAGAGGACAAAATTAATTTATATATCAACAAAAACAATCTAAGATTATTGGGTTTTTCGAATCCTATATTCAGCGACTTTTTTTAAGTCTTTTTCGGTTTCTTCGTCCTAATTTATTTATATTAATTTGTAGCTAATATAATATTAATAAATTTTTTTCTTCCGTGACTTTCATTTGAATATTACACACAATCTATTAATCATAATGCATCTCCATATATTAATATCTATCAAAATGGAGAAAATGTTTTGAAGGACTTAAGCAAAAATTTTAAATTGTTTTGGGTGCCTAAGCATAGAGGTGTTTTGGGGAATGAGAGGCCAAATTATCTACAAGAAATTCGCATTCTACTTACGAAGGAACCCCACAAGACTTTATTAGTCAAATTAGAAAAGAGATTAATAGGAAAGAATGGACATTAAGCCATGGCCTTTTTTCTCTAATTAGACCTGGAATTCAGGTTCGAAAGGAAGTAGGACCTGATTAGAATGCAAATCAATCGTAATGGGAAGGTTTGGGTCTCCGAAGACCTTTACTTATTTATCCGGTTTTAGTGTAGACATCTACTTTACTACTACGCCTATTGAATTTGATTTAAGAAAACTTTATATAAATTGATATTTAAGAATTTTATTAAAATTTTGTAACTTTCATGCTCTGGGTAAAAATTATTGAAGCATCGTGAGCTTCAACTTGAGAATTTTTGATATTAAATGTATTTTTTATTTCAGTTAAATAAAATTCATTAGAATACAAATAAATCTAAGGAAAACATCATAATAATTGCTTATTATATTATAATTAACTTTTTGTTTTTCTCTCACCTACACTAAAAAAACATGAAACTAATCAAATATTAGAGAATGTATATTGGACCAACAGTATCAGGCAGCCATGATGAATCAATAAAGCATCTATACAAACAAGAGAGTACATTACTTGTATCAACGTTTCTGCTTGATAATCTAGTCTCTTCGTCTAGACATAGTAGACATAGTAATATAATATGCAGATTTCGGTATTTATTATCATATGTAAGAGATTAACTTATGAGGTATCTTTGGAGATTTGCTTAGTAAACATTAATCAGAAAATATTTCACATTCAAGAATGAACGTTATATGTCAATTTTTAATGAAAATCAATTAAATTTAAACAAGTTACATTTGTTAGATATATCCAAAAAAAATTTTACATTTATCTTATGTATTAATTTATCTATCGATTTTAGTTGCTCAGCAAAAATGAAACTAGTCAAAAAGATTGAAATTGAAATTTTTATACTCAGCAATTATTTAATAAAATTTGATTTTTTTTACATTATAGCCAGTCCGATTTCTGGAATTCATAAGATCTCGGTTACTAATGACTACTAATAATCGTTTCCTTTTGCACCATATCGGTAGCATTAGATGAGGTGCTTTATTTAATAGAAAAACGTCTTAATTCTTAATTTAAAAAATTTTACAATATAAAAAAAAAATACAGTACATAATTTCACTTTTTCTGGAAATTTAATAGACTATTACCTAATTTCTTACAAATTCCCAATTTGTTTTTTGTTTTTAAATATTAGTAGAAAGCTGTTTTAAATTTGAAATAGCAAGAACCCCTGGCAGTTAGGCAACCGAAATGCCAAGCTTAATCAAAACACCGTTTTATAATTATTGGAGGAAGGATTGAAAGAAGATATAAATATGACAGGATTGCTCAACATGTTCTAATAATTCATTTTTAGACAATAAAAAGCTATAAAAAAAAATTACTTTTTATTTAATAAAATAATATACAATAAAAATAAAAAACGATATATCGGAAACAGGTTAAAAATTGAATAAAAGGTTTGCTCGGTCAGATTCAAGTTAAATAATTTTTTTTTTTTTAATATGAATTTTTAGCCAGGAGCATATTTTTGTACCATATTCATTTTAATTTTACTTTGTCTATTACTAAAATATGTTATTTTTAAATGAAATAACCCATTAACAAATTGAATCCCATTTCAAATATTTTTTTCAATTCTTGAAAAGCCACAAACTTTTTTTCTACTCTAAAATATCTATTGATATTATTTTTTATTTGATATTTTTTCTAAAATGAATTCATTTCATTTATTTAATTATAAATCTTTAATTAAATTGGCATTTATAGGACAGTACAAACAACTTATTCTTGAAAACTTCTAGAGGCTTAAAAAGTTCAAACAATTTTAATTAAATAAAGAGAAAAAAATATTTTATAATAAATTTTAAAAGAAAAAGAATTTAATATCGGCCTCCTCAAAAGGGAATTAAAACTTCCCACCCCATATCTAATTTTTTTCACGAGTGAAAGAGTGTCAATTAAACTTGCATCATTCTAAACGTGTGCTTCCTTTTGGAAAAAAAGTCTCAATGCATATTAAAATTAATATAACGAGCAATTTGCATTTTAAATCCCATTTAGGTAGATTCTCCTCTCAAATTTCATCAATTTCAGTTCATTAATACGTAGGCGAGAGTGAATGAGCGAGAGGGAGAGAGAGGATAAGAAAAAATGATGACAATTAACTTCAATTAAGTGTCACATTTCTAAAGTTAAGATCCTGTATTATTTCCATTTAATTCATTTATTAAAATACTTATTATTTTCATTTCCTCCTTTAGCAATATCTTGGATTGTAAATTGAATTCTACAAAAGAAAAAAAAAAATTGAATCCTACATTAAATAATAAATAAAAAAAAAAGCAAAGTGGGCTTTCAATTCTAATCCCTTTTGCATTTAACGATATTCCAAACACTAAAGAAGAATTAAGTGAATTCTAAAGTACATTTATTTATTTAATTGAATATCTATTCAGTAAATTAATTATATATCTATAACTCTATAACGAGTTGTAATTTTTTCTTGTTCAAATTAAGGCTTATATAATAATATTTTATATTTCTTTTAAAAATAAATATCTTAACAATTATTCATTTTAATTACTTACTCTCAAAGAAGACATGACATCCCATGGAGCAATAAAATAGTTTTTTAAAAAACACTCTCTACTTGTTCACTTAATATTATATACGCTTCACTTGTTCATTTGTTGGAAGCATGACAATTTACAAGGTCTTTATTCTCTCTTTCTCTTAGAAACTACAGGAGACCTTTTGAATAATTATATAATTCATTTGGAAGAAGAGTAGAGAGACAGAGACAGCCAAAATAATTTGTCTGCTTCAGACCTCCTTCAAATTAGACATCATAGCCACATTTTCAATTATTTAATTCAATTTACTTCTATCTGTTTATTCTTTTATCCGAGGTGGTTTCAAGCAAGAAGACGCCCACTCTCTCTCTGTTAATGATTTGACTTCGTCTAACTCCTTCATTTGATTTTTTATATAGATCTCTTACTATTGTAATATAATATAATACTAAGCAATATTATTCATTAATAATAAATAAGTAAGATCTGTTCATTTAAATTAAATATTAGTATTCAATATATGCCTTGTAGAGGACTGACTTAGTCATAATTTATTTAAAAAATATTACGTGAGTATATTTCTGCTGGTGGATTAAGTGACCCAAGCCCCTCTGGAGTCGCACCCAGGATCTCCAACCTGGAACATCAATGTACTTGCTTTGCACAAGACCACCCGACGCTCGACCAGCAAAACTCACTCATCCACAGTATATATCTGGATCGTATGATAAAACCTCTTGATCCACAAGCTAAATTATACTCACGTAATAATTTTAAATTATTCATTAAGTTAACTAATCTCTTTCTAACTCTACTCTTTCAGCTTAACTTATTATCTAATATCTCTTAATATACCCCCTCATACCCGGTGTGGTTTGCTTCTTTTGAAGAGTATTTCAGTGAACCAAATATTTTTTCTCTCATCCAAAAAAACTGGTCACTTCTTCATAGCATTTTGCAAAAAAAATACATCATCGAAAAAATATATATTTTCATTGTTATACTTAATATGTCGTCATAAAGTTTGTTATTCGTTCACCGCTATCATTATTAGCTTTATGTATATAGATAAATAAATAGAGCTATCTTCTTGTACTTGCTGGCCTTAGTTAGTTTCGTTATTGTAAATTAAATGGGCCAGTTTTTATTCAAGAATTTCTGATTTTTCATGGATAAATTTTTCTTCTATTTTTTTTTGTCCTATATTTTATAGCTAAAATAATAACTTACCATATATCATGTGAAATTCAATACTCAAAATGCTTCAATTTTTAGATCTAGGATAAGTTAAGAGGGCTTGTTTATAGGCAAACTTTTTCCAAAATGGTACATGGAGGGCTGCTTTTCACAAGGAAAATTAATATTGGAAGAGACTATTAATGATTACTTTTGTTAATTCAAGACTTTTAATAATATTATAACTTTAATTTAGTAAAATAACAAACATAACAGATTTAACAAACATTTACTTGCATTTGAAAGTGTTGTTTTCTGTTTTTACTCTCACTTAAAAATACATGTGACAACCGACCCCACCATGGTTGTTCACAGCTGAGAGTTCGTCTCTTCTTTACTGTCATCTTAGCAAATAAATACAAAACAATTTTTGATTTGATTGAAGATGTATTAATGAACTTAAATTGCAACACCTCAAAATTTTAATATTAATTGAAAAGCCAAAGGCTATTTGATACCTTTCCCTTCTCCTGTTAATTTTATTTAACTATATCCCCACCTAGTGGCCGAGAGGTTAAAACTATTGACAATGTCAATATTGATAACCTTAAAAAGCCAAGAGATATGGATTCGTATCCCAGGCAGTCCGATGAAAATTTATTTAAAGCAATTGGATACCAATTGGTATAAATAAATATGCCTGGATAACAAGTATCGTAAATAATATATTTGTAATGGTTTAAAAGTCTATATGGCTTCAGATGCCGAGAGACTTAAAGATTTAAAAAAAAAAAATTATCTATATACAGAAAGTGATTTTTATAACTATGATGTTATGGATATATTTTAAAAAAATGTCATGAATCGAAAAGGATAAAATTTGATAAAATTATTTTAGTAGTAGAAGATGTAAATGTACGGGGTAATATAGAGGGGAGAATAAAGGGACTGACTTTTTAAGTAATTGTTTCTGGATGGATGGCAGCTAAGGTGTAATAAAGGGTTTGGTTCCCTTTTCAATCCTTTATTGATTTAAACGACGTTTCGGACTCGTCACCCTTCATCAAGACACAATTAAATGGAGGATAAACAAGAAAGTGATAAACATCTCTTCCATTTAACCGTATTCTGAAGAAGATCAGGAGACGCGACCAAACACGTCGACACATATTTGAAGCAATAAAGGATTTGGGAAGGAACCAAGCGTTTGCTTTTTTTCCTCTCATCTTTATTTCTCCCTGGCTGCCATCCATCCAGAAACCACTACTAATTATGGATATTTTTTATAATTCTTATTTATTGGAAAATCAATTTTCTTCGCATTAATATCATTTATATCGTAATTTTGGTCTTTTGTTAAGACTTAAAGCGAAGTCACTTTAATGGATGGAGAAACAAACATTCATCTATTCTGTATACATATATTAATATTATTATATTAGACATCGATTTAATTTTATACCCTTTGGGGTTGGCGAATGAACTCACTATAACGACCCATGACAAACAACTTGCAACTAATTATATATTATATATCCTCTCTCTCCCTTTTACCCCCGTCATTTGCCTTTGATTGGGAATGAACATAATATCAACTTAAGTTATTATCTATTATTATTTGAAAAGTTGGATCCTCTTTAAGAATAAAATATTTAACCCGAAGACAAATTACAGAAAATTTACTGGAAATCTCAGAGGGAAAAATGTTCTTCTTAGAGAATAGAAATAATGGAAATTCAATTCAATTCCCTTGAAGAGACAAACTGGCATAGGCTTAGATGGTTTACTTATAAATCCATGTTGATAAACTTACTTCTTTTGCAAAATTTAAAAATATAAATCTGTATATATATAGCCTAATTGCCAACATTAAATGGGGAAACTACATTTTTTTTTAAGTTATATAATAAATTTTCTCTACTCAACTTAATTTAGAGAAGAAAACTTTTTTTTATAACTTGTTCTGATTAAGAAAATGATTGACATTAACTGCTCATTTGAGGTTTTCAACTTCTGACTGCAAGGATTCTTGTTCTTCTTGCTGTTGTTAAAATTTTTTATTAAATGTCACCTTGCTCTCTCCAGTTCTTTTATTCCATTTTTTTCATTTTACAAATGAGGTTTTATCATAGATATAATAAAACATGGTGGGGTTTGACAAGAGATCTCGGGAAAAGTCAAGTCGTTTCATTCTGTCAAACTTATATTTATTAATATTTCTGTCCCTCCAGTGGAAGAGCACAAGTCATAACTTTAAAATTAAATTAAATATTACCTTTTGTATTTATTTATGTGGAGAGCTCTTATTCTTTCCTACATCTGCTAAGATAAATTTTACTAGAAATAAATGACTAGCGATTAAAAAAATCTTTTTTGTCACAATGTCAAAATCCAGAAAGACAAACCTCTCAAAAAACGAGAATATTCTGGAATGTAAAGATAAAAACTTAACTCTTGGAACAAATAAATGCTCTAACATTTTTTTTTGTTTGCTAGAGATTAATCAAAAAAATTGTCATGCTAGTCAAATTAAAAATTAACATTGTAATGGTTATTTCCTCTGAACTCAATATATTTATTTGATAAAGCAACATTTAAAAATATCATCTGAAATTGGAATGTGTTTTTGGTTTTTGTGAACACTAACACTTATATCCATAACTATAATTTGTTTAGATGACACATTGTGGTTATTCCGGTGAATAACTTCTATGGGATCATATTGAGGTGGGTTCCTGTTTCCTTCTCCAGGATGAGGAGTTATCGCTAAGTGTTGAATGAATTTTTTCCATAAGGTGAATTTGAGGATACCTTCAACTCAGGATTAGAAACTTTATTGCTTTATCCCCATCGCTAATCGGTTCCTCAATAAATAGAAAATTTCACTTCTCATGGCTATATAATGTATTTTTTTTTTAAATATTATTATTTTCTTTATTCTTTTAATAAAATTATTTATTATTCGATAATTCTAAAGAAAACAAATGTATTTTCTAAAGTTAATTGAAAATAAACGAGATTATCATTTTAGATGGTGTCCCTGAAAATATAAAATTTGATTTATTTATCGATTTTTATTAATAATAATGAAAATATAAACAGATATAGGGAATGAATCTCTAAACAAACAAAATGTTTATTTATTTTGTAAAGGAATAACCTGATATAAAAGTCAATATACATATAGGGAGTGAGTGATTCGGGGGGAAAGTAAGGAAGTAAAAAAAGAAGAATTGATTAAAGGGAATGAATGAATTGTAAAGGACCTAAAAACTCAGGATGAATTTAATGAGAATTAATTTCATTCTTTCTTTCCATATCCTATGAATTAATTTTAATTAAATTTGTATCTATTTCGATGTTAATATTAATTTTGATTTTTTTTTGTCTTTTTCGGCATCTGAGGCCATTTAGACTCTGTCCTTATTTATTTATACCAATGGGTAGCCAACATAATATAAATAAATTTGTGTCGATTAGGACGAAAAGCGAACCACTGACATTTGGTACGTGAGACGAGACGCTCTACCTCTGCACAAAGAGACAAGGCAAATTTAATTTGTCATTGTTTATTTGTTCAAATTTCATTTAAATTAAAGATATTTATATTTTGTTAGCATAGTAACAAGTTGTCCTAACTTTTCTATGGGATTCTTAAAATGCTAAATTGAGAGCTGCACACTATTTTGAGATAGAAAATAATTAATACATCCTAAAGATTATCTGTTCCTATTATGTAAGTGTATAGTCAATTTAATCAATATCGTTAGAGTAATTTTAGAGAAATTCACAAAAAACCTAAAAATGCACAAAATTCGGCCCTAAATAATTTTGGGACGTCTAAGGGTTAATACATTTCATTTAATAAATAATTGTTTTATGAATTTTAATCAAAATTGTTAGAGCGAATTTTGAAAAATTGAAATAGTACTCTTTGGCCGATTTTATTGAGTTGCATGCGAGGAGGATACGTAGCTTAAATATAAAATTTCAGCCTCGAGCTTCTTTTCGTTTTTGAGATATCTTGCTCACAGACCCACAGACATACGGACCATTTTTTTTCTCAGGGAACCTCATGTACATTTCTGTTGAAATCTCGAAATCTATTTTTTTTGCGGTCCCATTACTTTCTCTATTCTATATATTAATATTACATAATAAAGATAAGAGAAAGTAAAAATGATGTTAGAATAATACCTCTCTTAAGTATGTATGAAATATATAATAAGAAAATATTTTGTACGCAAAAAAATCGATGTCGAGATTTCACGTTTTGAATCTAAAAAAATGAGTCTCGGAAAATGGCCTGTCTGATTTTATATCTGTGTCTCTGTGTGTGTGCAATGTTATGCTCAGGTGTTTGAAAAATTTCATAAATTAGTTGTGTCATTATTATAATTATTTATAGCCATTTTTGATAGATGCAGTGATATAGGGCGGATCCCCTTTAGATTTGGGAGAATAATCCCTTTATGTCATTAACCCTATTACTGAGAGTGAGATTATCTCACATTTTCCTACACTTCTGGCAAAGTTGAAAATAATTTTTTTTTCTGACTCGAATCCGAGTTGTTTTGAAACTCTAGATCCATAATCCACAGCTTATCCGTTTTAGCACTGCCTCATCTTATACTTATTATCATTTTATTATTATCTTCTTTAAATTATTGAAATTGAAAAGGCATATTGTAGGCTAAAGTTAATATTTTTTGAAAAAAATTGAAAATACCGCGTGAAACTTCATTTAAAGCACTCCTTAAAATTGGAATATCGCAAAGATGATCCTTATCTTGCGTCTAGATAGTGAACAAAATATAAATAAAAAAGTACATGATTTTACGTTAAATGGTCTAAGCTGTGACTGCATTTTCTATTATTAGTTAGTATTTTATATATTGAGATTTTATTTTTCGGCTCCTGAGGCTATTATGACTATTATATACAATTATATTCCGTATCTATAGCTTCCGATGGGCATTCAACAGCCTGGTTCCTCGGATAGAGTCTAATTGGCCTCAGATGCCGGAAATTGACTTAAAAAAAATTAAAATATATATATGAAAATCAAAATCATCTAATTTCCTATTTTACATATTATATTATAAAGGAGAAAAATTTTTTACCAACTTTTTCTTCGGCCATTTTTATTTATAGCATAAATAATTGGTTTAAATATCGAATTTGCTGGTCATGCGAATTCACGACCTTTAGCTTTTAAAGTTATTTTATTAACTAGACTACTATTTTTATGGTGTGCTTTATTAAGAAAAATTTTTTTAGAATCAAAAGTCAAATTACCTTTTTATTAAGTTATTTCATTATTATTATTTTTTTATTTTCAATATTTCTTTATTATTTTTCAAATTAATTTTATTTTTCAATTATTTTTTTTCATTTTTTTGATTACATAAAAAAAATTTATTTTCTGAGTCAATTTTTCACACATGCATTTTTTCCATCTTTTCTTAAAGTTTAAATTAAACAAAGAAACGAAGGGAACATGCAAATAAGTCCAAGATCTAATAATAAAGCAAAGAAAAGGCTCAAATGTAACAAACAAGCAAACAAACACATCCAAACAAACAAAAAAAAAAAGAAAAGGCATTTGTCGAGAAGAAGTGGAGAAAAAAAGGAAGGAAGCAAATTGGAAAATATAATTAAAACGGAAATGAAAAAGAGAAATTTAACTGTTCCAACATCAATCAATAAAATTTCTTTAAAATGTGATTAAAATGAATCTGCAAAAATTTTCTCAACAAACCGAGAACCAAAGATGAATTTCTAAGAATTTATTAAAAGAAATCAATAGATTCATCATATAATATAACCAACAGCCAGGATTAATGAACAAAAAACAAATCATATGATATCTATGAAAGTATAAGCTTATTTTTAGAAATAAATTATCAACCCATTCTTAATTGACTTTGGCAAATTCACTAACAAAAAATGATAAAGTGAAGAATTTTTATCGCTTGTGTTGTCAACAAATAGTGATAAATGGTGAATTATGGAAATAGTAATATTAATTAGCCTAGGGTATGTAATCTAATAAAAGGATAAACGATGTTAAATGGAATAGAAATATCATATACGTAAAAAAATAATTAATTAAAATTCCACGAATTTTTGAAATTTCAAGGGTGAGAGGAGAATTTAATGGAAAAAACCTATAACCGCGTGAGATTAGAACAGCTCTCGAATAAACAAATAAAAATCCGTTCTGTTGAACTCCGTAAACTTTTTTTAATTCACTCTCCATTTTCAGAATTTAAATAGAATCATCTCTTGATGTAGGATTTTTTTGTTCGATTGTGAAATAAATTGTCACATCATATCTCATCTTATCTATATATAATTTATCGTATATATATATATATTGCCAAAAATATTACTTGATTGTCCTGTTTGTTTTTTTTTTGTAATATCTATACAAAATTATAATCTAAAAATGTTTGCTTTTGAAAGGCTATTAAGTATCGCGACATGATAACGTTGCAATCTTAGACTACCAGCAGAGTTTAACATTTATTTCTAATAGTGAGTTTAGGTTAACTAATAGAAAAAGGAAAAATCTATCGGGGATATACTGGTACTTATATAAATAAGACGGAGATGTAGATTAGGGAAATAGTTTGATCACCTCTCCTTTAAGATCTCTTCACCTCTCACCTCTCCAACCAACGGTCATCCTTGTGCACCAATCAAGAAGACAAAATTTATCTTATTTGTTTCTTTTAATATTATTTAGTAAAAAAAATGATGATGACGTTTCGATCCGGATCAAGACCACTCACATAATAACATAATCATCATTTTATTTCTAACACTTAAAATCCCCCTCTTGTGAATAATAAAACAAGACATGATCAAATGAGTTAAATTTTATTGTCTTGTCTGTTGGCACATTTCTATTATAACTCATCCGTCAAAATTCCTCTATTAAGATGCATAATTTGATTTAATAACTATTAATTGTGACATGTGTTCTGTCAGGAATCATTTGTATTCCTTTGAGAGCTGAAATCCACCTGACGTGGAACACCACGTTGCTAATTATTAATAATCCATTTATCTTGGATGAAGGCAGGTGTTCTGAACTGGAAAATAATCTATATTTATTATTTGCTAATTTGGAAAATGAATTTATATAGGTCCCCCGTTTACTTATCCGAGGTGCTTTCGTTTTCAGAGATTCACACTCAAACGCAATCATCACTCATTCTAGCCATTATTAACGCCCCGTGATAATACTATATTTTCTCTGACTAAAATGAAATTAATAATGGGAATTTTTATTGATGAACAAAAATTTAACCCCAATTAAAATAATAATATTTTCTTGTTTCATGATCCCAAAAACTTAGAAAATTAATGAATATAAGATTTATTTTGGTTTATATCTCTGCAACCTCTTTATCTAAATAATTATTCCAATAGCTGATTTTTTTGTCTAAGTTTTTTTTCGGCATCTGGGGTCATTTAGACTCCGTCTTTATTTATTCAAATTTATTAGTAGCTAATATAATTTAAATTGTCCCTTAGCTTAGGATGGGATGTGAACCACTGACCTTTGATACAAGAAGCTAGACTTCTAGCTCTGCACCAAGGGACATGGCTATTAGCTGAGTTAAATATAGATGTTAATAATATTTGAAGCCAATCGTTTTTATATTTATATTTATATTTTGTTATTAAAATCACATACCTTAATTTCATTTGCTAGTAGTTAATGATTCTTATATCAACATATTAATATTTAAAAAAAAAAAAATTCTTATAACTTATACTACGTATTTATCTTAAGAAAAATTTTCTATCCAACTCAAATATTTAAAAAGAAAAGAAAAATTCATCTTGGTAAACATAAAAGAAAAAAATGAAAAAAGAAAGAGAATGCTGCAGTGTCCGGACCGCAACGCAGTATCCGACAAATCAAAAATGGTTAAGCGTTGGTCTGGAGCCAAATCCTCGTTTCTCTTTCAAGATAAGATCTCTTTCTCTTGCTTTATTGATTCAAAATATATATACTCGTATAAAGAGAGTGTAACAAAATTTTATTCTTCAGAAATAATAAAAAAAAAAAAAACTAACCCTGATGTGATCTTAATCAAAAACGAATAATTGAATTGGAGACAATATAATATGTTTTTTGTTTAAACTTAAGATTAGATTTTTTCTGAAGAGAAAAATATTTAGAACACGAAGTTGCAGAAGATTTAACAGTTTGAAATGCCTTTTTAAACTTGGAAGGATTAATACCAAAGGGTTTTCAAATTTCAAATATCCAGTCCCTTTATTCTCCCCTCTATATTACCCCGTACCTTTATATCTTCTAATAGTAAAATAATTTTATCAAATTTTATCCTTTTCGATTCATGACATTTGTTACAGAGGTATTTAAAATGT
The DNA here is from genome assembly GCA_010014785.2 of Anisolabis maritima. Taxonomy (NCBI): domain Eukaryota; kingdom Metazoa; phylum Arthropoda; class Insecta; order Dermaptera; family Anisolabididae; genus Anisolabis; species Anisolabis maritima. The sequence continues at coordinate 26,727 of JAAAKE020045557.1, forward strand.
ATCTTATCCATTTAAAGACACGCATTTTTGACGCATGCGCTGCACAGTACACTCTTTTGTAGTCAAAGGAAATTAAAAGGTCACCGCAAATTGATAACACGACCTTACAACAGCCCACTGAATTACAGACGCGCAGTGGTCGTGACAGTTTTTCGTGACCCACAAATGACGTGTGTAATTTAACAGGTAAACAGGCAATTTTCACAAACATGGGTTTATGAACGTTTACTGCTTTACAATATGTGGATCTAATGTGAGAGGCATATTCCTTCATGACTCTTCTTTCAGATCTCCTAATGCATCTCAATATGTGCCCTGCCTTACACTTAAATAACAGTCAAAGGAGAGTTTAACTGAATAAATAAATTTTGAGAATCATTAATTATTTTTTTTTTTTGTCTTTTTTAGGCCATTGGGTCCTGGAGATATTATATTAGATCAAAACTTGAAAAAATGTCAGTAACCATATATATATATAATATATATATACATATATATATATAGGTAAGCTGGGAATCTTGAGAGTTTTTTGCCCACAATAACTCAATTTATTCTGCAGATATTTCGAAATATCATATATGATACTACTTAGAGGCATTGCGGACAAAAACACTGCTGGATCATTTCTCTTTATAGATGTTTTATCCTAACTAATCTCTTAATTATTAAATACTATATATTAAGTCTAATGATAACAGACAAATATTTCCATTTCCATTTATTTCATTGGGTTTTTATAGTTCTTGTTCAAAATGACAGCAAAGGATTGGGGATGGATTTTTTTTTGCATTGAGACCATATAGATTCGGTTCACAGAAGACCAAAACTTTCCCTCTGCTCTAAGAGACAAAGGTTTATTTTATTTTATTTTAATTTAAATCATTTTCGGCTTCTGAGGCCATTATGATTATTATATGCAATTATATTCCGTATCGATGACTTCCGGCGGATCTTCAACAGGCTTCTTCTTTGGGGCCACCCATCCGAAGTTCAGCGCTGCTTGGCCTTGGTTGTCAACAAAGATCTTAGTGGCTTTTTTCCGGAAGAGTCAAGTTTGAGAATGTATATAAACTCATTAAATCTTGCAATTAATTTCTAGTTTTATTTACTTATTCAAATCATTTATCACTAAACTCTCCAACAAATTCAATTTTATAATGCGTTCAGATAATTTTAAACTTTATAATTTAATTATATATAAATTTAATTCAAGGAATAATTAATACCATTTATGGGTGAATTGTATACTTAGAAAAGTTAAACTTGAATATTGATCTAAACTATGTTTTATTGGACATATGCTCTTTTGTAATAAATGCAAATGTTGCCCAAAAGGGGCTCATATTTCTCTACTTGAAAATGCCTCCTTACAATTACTAGTTATTTAATTAAATAGGATATTAAAATATTTATAAGGTTAACTTATAAATAAATTTATCTGAAATTTAAACGCAGGGAAAAAATTTCAAAATTAAGTAATGTTAAAACTATTAGAAAACAATGGTTTGAAAGCTACCATCAATTACAAAGAAGTGCATAATTTCGTGCATATTTGCTTCCTGGAAGGTAGTCATTACAAATGACTTATTCACTAATATATTTTTCAATTAATTTATCCAGAGCTTCTCTAGAACAATTAATCGAAGATCGATTAGTGAGTTGGTAATTTGCATTGTCTACCTTCCGGCAAGCAAAAATCAACGAACTTTTGCTCTCCAGGCATAATCACAAAAGAAATAATTTTATTATTAAGTTTTTTAAGACGTTCTTAATCTTTTTTGTATATTTATTCATTTTGCCCTAAAAACAATCATGGCTGAATCAACACAATGTTTTTAATCTTTTAAGAAAATAATTAAAATTATCTTTATTTTCTCCTTGGTTTTTATTTACTTTATTTTAATTTTCAAAAAATAACAGATGAAAAATTACATTAATAAATTACATACTAAGAAAATTTCGTTAATTCTTCTTTTATTAATTCATTTATTACTTTTATTATAAAAACATACTTTTGGCAATTCCAACATGCATTAAATGTAATTATTTTTACAAAATAAAGTGATTCACGGCTAAATTATTTAATTAATATCTACTTGACACGTTCATCCAAAACGTCTCTCTTATTTATTTAGGGGTTAATCATCTATTCATTCTAATTTCATTTTTTTTATTGGAAGTTTTTTTTTTTTTCTAAATTATTTTAAACCATTTTTCTTTTCACTTCTTTAGATAAAATTTAGCATCAGTTCTATTGGGTGTAACGAAAGTTCTTTTTTATTTTTTTTTTCCTTAATTGAAATTTTTTTAACTTCTTTCCAAGATCAAAAAAGAATTAATTTCTTTATACTTCCATGCAAATGAACTTGTTTGTTAAAAATAAGTATCGATCAAAGTTTGGTTTAATTTATTTTGGTTGAGGCAAACAAGCTCTGTTTTTAACAGATTGAAATAAAAAAAAAAAAAGTAGTCAAGGTTTCTAATAGAAACAAACGAAATGGAAATAACTAAAATTTTTAATTTGGAAAATAATTCCAAAAGAATTAATTAAAAAAATATTAAAAATAAATAAGAAATTTTAAATAGTTTTTAAAATTTTAATTATTTAATTAAATTTCCTTAATTGTCCTTTAATTATACCTTAAGAAGCCTTTCGTTAAAAAAATGGTATTCCCTAGGTTACCTCAAGGACAAAAGAAATGAGGGAATATTAAATATTTATTGAATTTTTTTAGCCCAAAGCAATGTTTTCTCCCTCCCAGAGGAATTGCGTATTGACCAAAATGACTATTGTGAAGAATAATAGGGCGGAAAAAACAAAAGGCACTAAAAAATGGCTGAATGGATTAAAAATTGGATTGATTAGATGAGTGAACCAGAGGGAAAAAAATTTTTGCCACCACAAATCTATCCAAATCGCATTTTACAGGATTAAAGTAAATATGATTCTTTTTATAAGAATATTATTAATACATAGATGATGAATTAGTTCCAAGACCAATTTACTAGCAGTCACATTATTGATGTTCATTGAGCATGCGTCTCTTGTTTCAAACGGTTGGAAGTTGTTCTTGGAACAAATTTTGAGTTTTTTACTATTTTTCAAAATCTAAAAGATCGGTTCCAGAATATCTCACTCTTTCTTAAAAAAATAAGCTTCCGATTGAAATATAAACGAAAAAATTGTCACGAACTTCTATATTCAAGGGAATGCAAAAGCCCATTTCTCCATCTCTGAATATCTGAATGTTGACGCCTAGTACACGGCAACCCTCTTTTATCGGAATAATTGATTATAAGAGTCATCTGATATTTTTTGAAGTAAAGTTTATTACTTCATCTTAACATATATATTATAAATTATATTTTAGTAGCAAGGAAAGTATTTTGATAGTGGTTTTAGGATCACGTTTTATTAAAATGTTAAACTTTTTTTTACTTTAAGATTTTTTTTTATACAATTTATAAATAAAATATCTATCTAATTGCTTTCTCAGCTTACATAGTTGATGTCAAATGATGTTGAAATCATTTACTAATTAAAAGTCATAGATTTCATATTTTTATTCATTCAGGTGTATGAGAAATTTTTAAAAATCATTATACTGGTATATATATTGGTTGTGAATTTCTTGATGTTTACGTTTGACCAAAATTGTAGAAGCCTATTTCTAGACGCAAGCAATTATCTGAATGTCATTTTCGCAGCGGATGTGCTTCATGTTCTTTAGAAGGTTAGGACGAATTGTAAAAATCAGGATTGATGGCTTCCTGCGGACTCTGAGCAATCTTGTTTCTCAGAGGCCACCTATCCGAGATTCTTTAGTGCTTGGCTTTGCCTAGAGACACTGATATCGATGACTGTTCCTCTTCTAAATAGAAGATAAAATAAAAATATCTTGTTTGGAATTTATATTCTTGGTTAATATTATTACTCTCTTTGAATAAATCATGATTTTGATTTTTAGTATTTATTATAAGATTGTTAGATAGTTGCTTTTAGCCAACTTGAAAGAAGATATTGTAATATCATCTTGTACGTGAATGAGCGACTACGAATTGCCCGGCAAGGAACGGCATTTTTTCTCTTTCTATATTAACTTTTATTCTTCTCTTTTTCTTCAGGGACTTTCTATCTCATCTTTCCCATCATATACCCCACACATCCTAGCACAAGAGGCATGGTAGGTATTTATTTATTTTTTTTTGTCTTTTTGCCATCAAAGGCAATTAGATATATACGGTAAATATTCATTATACAATATTATTTCGATAACTGAATAATTATTTAAATTTAAAGGTAGCCAATATAATTGAATAACGATTAACATAATTCCATGCATCATTTTTAATTAGTACTCTCCATTTGTAATTTCCAAGAGTCGACGTTCTCTTTATTTAGAATTTCGATTCATAATGGTGAGATGCTCATGTTTAATTCTTTATATATTTTTTTAAATTTTATATTCTCCAAGCTTATTATATTTCATTCAATTTCTGGGCCACATAACCTTTTGTAAATTATTTATATCAGAGTATCTGCGAAAAAAGAACTAAATATAAATTACAAGGACAATATTTATATATTTTAATTATTTTTTAGTCCTTTTCCGCATTTCAAAGTACGTTCTTATTTATTTAAATTAATTAGTCAATATATAATTTAAATAAATTTTTGTCGCTCAGGAAGCGAACCACTGTCTTTGGTTCTTTGGTACGTGAAGCCACCAGCTTGCACTGCTAGAGAGCTAAATATATTTCAAAATAAATTTTTATACAGCAATATCATTAACAATTAAAGATAGCAGGTTGGCCAATTAGTACCTTAATATTAATATTATTTTAAATATCAAATATATTATTATTATTATTATTATAAATTGAATCGTTTGAAATTAATCGTATTTTATAACACTCATACAATATTTTTAATTATTTTCATTATTCAACTATAAAATTTATAGATTCCAAATAAAAAAAAAGCCATATTAATATTTACCTTTTTTTTTTTTTTTTTTTTTTTTTTTTTTTCCGCCCATTTCAATATAATGGTTTTTTCTAGGTATTTTCATCTATTATTTTTTTTCTTTTTGTTGGTTGAATACTTTTTATTT
>JAAAKE020045557.1:31850-42395 GCA_010014785.2 Anisolabis maritima
ACAAGCGATACAAACGCATTTACCAGAAGATGTAAAAGTGAATATTCCATCAGGAGGATATTTTCTCTCTCATTTTTTTCTTTTTGATGGTTGAATAATCTTGATTTCAATTCACATAAATCCCTTTATAGTGAGTGAATGTCACAAAACACCTAAAAGCCAGTCATAAGGCCGGAATAAATTGACATTTGCTCTATATTATTTTCATATTAAGGTTTATATCTTAGTGAACAATGTGTTCAAATATTTATTGAGTGGGTTTTTAATTAGCTTTCTTTGAGAATAATCATCAATCATATTTATTTATATATAAAGAAAGTCCGGTCAGTCAGACCTTATTTAAATTCTACAAACTAAAATTAAAATTTGGTTGTGAAAAAATGTGCAGCACCCTTTTTTTTTTTCTTTTTGCAAAAAAGTAATTTATTCACCTATTAAGACAACATTTTGACAAATATTTTTGTCTTCATCAGATCTCTCAGATGGAAATCAGTTAATATAAAAAGATTGTGCGACGTTCTTGTGAAACGTGTTAATAGATGAATAAATCATTTTTTTTTTAAACAAAGGGTGCAGCACGTTATTTCACAATCCAATTAAAGCGAAACTATTCAGCCTTAAACAATTTATTTTTTTTTTAAATTTAAATTATTAAAATAAAATTAAAAAAACATAAAGAAAAAACATTTATATAAAAAGTCATTAGAGTAATTATAACATAAGAATTATTCTTTGTTTGAGGTGATCTTACTGACTCTTGACTCTCTAAATACTCAAAAATACTTTCAGAAAATTAAATAACTTATAATTTCACGTGAATTATGTCTAAAACCTTTAATAGAATATATAAACTAATTCATAAGATGATAGAATATATCATCTTGATTCACTACAATTAGTAGATTAAATTGGTGGTCAGACGCAAAGAGGAGCGAAATCCCTTGGTGCCCTGGTAAGACCTGTAGCCTTCCGAAGTGGATTCCGCTCATTTCGCCAATTCGCTGATTGTGACCCTGGCCCTTTCAGTTAATTGTCCTTTGTCAGTTAGTCACTTTTGGGAGATCCTTCTTGGTGTAATTATCTCGTCCAACAAACTAACCCTATTCATTGGCATTCAGTTGAGCAAAAGCTTGGGATTATTTTCTATAGCGCTCGAAGAGTAAAGCGAATAGGAACAATTAAACCTGGCGAACACATAATCAACATTGTAATCAACTTTATGGATATAATTTTTTATTTCGTTGATAACCAGAGGCAACTAATGAAATTATTTTCAATTTTTTATTAGAATAAATCTCTGCCTACCTCGAAAGCTCTCCAAATTGTTCATAAAAAATGTTCAATGAACTTGAAAAGTTCGTTATTGTATTCTCTCTGTATGTCTGTTCATAATTCTTTTCGAATATCAAAATTTTGATTTGATAAAGCATAAAAAATGCGCTACATGTGCAAAAATTTTTAAAATGCGTCCATGACAACACGGACAAAATGGCTGTTTTATAAAATTTTATAAAATATCACAATTTTTGGTGTGGATCGGCAAACTCTTAAGGAGAGATTAGGAAGCAAAAAAAAAAATTATTTTGGAAAAAAATATTTATTTTTGATTATAAATGTGATATAACTTTATTCGGCAAATATTTCGGCCATCATGCAATAAAGTGATGTAAAGTGAACCTGAGAAAAGGAGTTGGTTTTTCTTTTCTTCAAACCCTTACACAATATTTATTTTGATCTATTGGAATTAATTATGATAATTCCCGAAAGATTAGAACTATTGACATTCTCATAAGAGATGAGGGTTCGGATCTCAAGCAAGGAAAATGTATTTAAATAAAATGGATATAAATAAATATATCTGGATAATGGAAGCGTAAATAATAAATAATTAAGAATATTTAAGGTCTATATGACCTCAGATGTCGAAAAGACCAAAAAAAAATGGTGGTGTAGATTGTCAAAATTAATGATAAAGATCAAGGCTAATTTTTTTACAGGAATAAATTTATTTGCAGTTAATTATTGCCTGATATTTCGAAGTTTATTTACAACTCTCTTTCATCAGTGGGCTAAAAATAATAAAATTTATAAGGTTGAGTTTACAAAAAAAAATCCCTCCTTTCCAAATAATATGTATTGATACTTTACCTCTATCCATTGAAATATAAGTTACAATTATTTACAATAGCCATTTATTATTTTTTATGATTTAATTTAACAGCAAGGTCAACAATCGATCTTACTTGGATCGTTGATCCACAAGTGTGTAGGTAACTTTCGTTAGTCATTATTTCAAAGCCCTAGAAGAAATTTTAAATAAAATATAATTTTTTTATGATTCCATTACTTTGGCTTATATGTATTGACGTAGCTTGAATTTCTCATCAGGGAGAGAAGAATTGATTGAAATTTTGATATAAATATATTCGATCTTTATTTAAATTAATTGGAAGCGAATTATTTTAAATACGTTAGATTTTATATCTCACTATGGGGAGTGAACCAATGAATCTTGAGACAAAAGCCTGTTCTTAGTATTTATTATATGAGTTATAGTAAAGGAAAAATCAGAAATGTAAAAGTACTTATTTTTTATTGTTATTCCCAAAGTTGGCTTTTGTTTCTAAAATCCTATCCAGACTTAGCTTCAAGTATTAAACTCTTGAACTTTATGATTTCCATCCCCTTCTTTATCGAGTTTGTAATGATTGATTGATTAACTCATTTCAGAATGTTCAAAGCAGAACGATTAGTTTTGACAAGTTAATTCATCGAGAGAAAAGTAGTTTTTCAGAAATAAAATTAGGCCATTTTTATTTTTTTTCCTAAACTGTTTATTTAAAAATAAAAAATAACTTATTAATTATTTGAATCAAAATAAGAAAAAGGTTTTTTCTTTTTTTTAATAATTAAAAATTTTAAAAACACAATGCAACCTAATATTCTCACACGATGGGAGCGGGAAATATTTTTTTTTTTTTTAGGACATAAATAAGTTATAGCTAATAAATGTAAAAATAACCAAATAAAAAAAAATGTAAATTGATATGCTTTTTAAATTAACTTGTGATGGGTTGCAGAAATTAGATCATGTTTGGTTTCTTGACCAAATAACCGTCACTAATAGATATTTCGATTAGTGCTCCTCTTGAGTGAACCACGCAAATCCATTAGTGAGTTGGTTAATTGGGTTGCCTATTTTCCAGCAGCCAAAAACGAACGAATTCATGCACCATGTGACATCTTATTAAAAAAACTTTTTACAAATATCGTCCTGATAAATCTTATACGATACATGGAAATATAGATTTTAGCTCTTATCTAAAAAAATTTTCTGTAGGAGGGGGTAAACCCAACATTTCTAAGAGACCGATCTTTTGCATGAAATATCCCATAAATGGTGTAAATGGTGCATTCTTGTACATTTCGGTGGAGGGGAGTCTGCCCCCCCCCCTAGATATATCCCTAGCTTAGATGCACTTAGGTTGGACAGATTGAAAGTCTTATTTCTCCGTTTGAGGGAGAGCGGGCTCAAAATTAGCTCAAGTGCTTGTGAGAGACGCCAGGCCCTTCTCTTTTGTCTCTCAATCACACCTCCTCGCCCACGCCCTGTTTAGATTCCAGTGTTCTAAGTAAGAGGAGAAGAGAGGAGAGCAGCCCAACTCCCAAACTCTACTATCATAATTCAGATGTTCTCGATGCTTTCAAATGCAAACGGATGGTATATTTCTTGGTGTCCTAACCCAGCAACTCATTTTTGTGAAATTGATTAAGGTAAAAAATTCTCATAACTATATTTATACTTCATTCCACTTGAAATTTTTGTAATTAGTTGTCTAAAAAAAAAACCACACTCTCCACTCAGTCCACTTTCTAAAAATCCACAGATTGCCAATTTTTCTTTTAGGTAAAAAGTTTAATAATAATTATTAGTTAAAAATCAATCGATGCAAAGCGGAAGAAAAAAACAAAAAAATGAATTTTAAGAATTCTGAATAACTTAAAACCAAAATTTCTAAAACGTGATGGTAATAATTTGTCTAGGGGAGAGGCGAAAGAGGTAAAAATAAGCTATCTGTTAAATTAGAATTATTGCAATTTCTTGGCTTTTGCGTAATTAAATAATATATAATTATATATCAACAGAATATATCAATAATTTTATCAAAAAATCTTGAGTGACTAAATGCACATTACATAACTTTCTCTTACCTAATATAAGGAAAGCTGTCACGTCAGATTTTTTGCTCGAACCCCTTAAGTAGCCGTTTAGTGCCAATTGAATAGTAATTTAATCGATTTCGTTAGAGTAGCTTAAAAGAAAATTAAAAAAGTTAAAAAGAGTACAACATTAATGTGAATCCCAAACAATTTTGGAGGAATAAGGTTTAATACATATCAAAAATCAAAAAATCAAAATTTATATCTGAATTTTAATAAAATCGAAAAAACTAAAAAAGCACATCAATAAAGTACTAGTACCCGTTTGCTGAAAAGTTTAATAAAAATCTTCGAGGTGCGGGGATCCTATCTTAAATATAAAATTTCAGCCTCGTACGTTTTTTCATTTTTAGAATCTTATTCACGCCATTACACCCACAGAAAGAGAGAGAGAGAGAGAGAAAGAGAGATAGACTATTTATCGAGACTCATTTTTTTAGACACAAATCGTGTATTTCCGTTAAAATTTTGACATCGATTTTTTTTGCACTTTCTCACTATATATTTCGTTTATAGGTAAAAGAAAGTTAAAAAGAAGAGTCCATTATTCTTATGTGGACAGACAAATATCTCCTTAGCTTTAAGAAAAAATGTACTGTATATCTACTATTTTTTTCTAAATCTCTCAAAATAAATTGTCATATTTATGAGTAAATATTATATAATTTAATCCGATTTCTTTTCTGGTAAAGCTAAAGCTTCTTTGATTTATCTTTTCAAATTTATTATTATTAAATCCTTTTGAATATTCTCTCTTTTATTATTTTCATAAATATTTGTCTTCATTCTTAAAAAAAAAAAAACATGACAAAAGTAAAATCCTGGAAATAATTAATTAACCTAAAACAGGAAATAACCAAAAATGTCAGCTCGTATATCAAAATGCACAACTAATTCCTAATGAAAATGAAAATGTTATTATTTATTTAAAGTGTCAAATCTTAATTTAACCTTTCTCTTTAAATTTTAAATTAAAATAATTGAAAAATTAAAAGAGGAAAAGATAAAACCACTTCACTAGGACATTAATGTTAAATTTATCTAGATTGTTTATTTATATAATATTAATTACAAGTTTTGAATGAATTTACTAATTTTTTTTTTGAATGGATGTTTTAAAAGCTATGTTTAATATTTTTAAATTTATTTGAATATTAATTTAATTGAAAGTATATAGATTTTATGATAGTTGATAATTCATAAAACATGGCAACTTTTTATACTCATATTCGCACTTTATTTTATGATACTTAAATGACGCCTTCAAGAAGTTAATTTTATAAAATATTCAAATGAACAATGTCACTTATCAAATATTAATGAAGCGAATATTAAAAAATGAAATTAACGTGGTTATTTAAACGTAGCGTAAAAAAAGTATCTTGCTATTATCAATCTCTCTCTTTTCCTCTTTAAAAAGTTTCCGATGGCGTCGTTTTCTATATAGGTGGCCCAAGGTGAATTTGAAAACGTATACGAAAATCCAAACGAGAACAAAAACATTACCTTTTTTCATATATTAAAATTCCCACCCCCTGTGACTGAGAGGTTAAAGATATTGACATTGTCACTATTGATAACCTTCAAAGCCAAGGAGTGTGGGTTCGGATTCCAAACAGTCCGATGAAAATTTATTTAAACCAATTGGATACCAATAATAACAACCATAAATAAAATATACCTGTAATTGTATCGTAAATAAATATATTATATATCGTTTAATGTCTAATGTCAGATGTCGAGGACTAAATAAACTATTATTTTTGTAATGATTTTTCATTTTAAAATTTAAAATTTTCTAACCGGTGTATTCTTATTATCCGTGTATTTTAAGTGAATTGTGAATCATATTTATTGTAATTTAAATGTGAAGATATGGGATGACAAATAAATGTTTATGAAGATCAAATAAAAGGCTAAATTTTTGGCAAAACTATATTTATTCATAAGTTCATTCACTAATACCGGATATTTCGGAGTTATTTCAAGCTCTCCTTCATCAGCGGGCTAAAATAAAATTTTTTTTTTATTAGGGTGAGTTTACAAGAAAACAATTCTCTTTTCTTTTAATGACAAAACGAACAACTATATTATTGGTATTATTAGTGTGATGTAAGCAACAACAATAAATATTGTCAATACAAAAATTAATACTATTTGTTTCTTGTGAACTCACCCTAATAAAAAAATTTCATTTTAGCTTGCTGATGAAGGAGAATTGGAAATAATCCAAAATATTAGGCATCACCTGCGAATAAATATATTTTTTTTCAAAAAGGTAGCCTTTTTATTGTTTTGACTAGGTATATTTGATGACCCCAAGTCCTGGTGTAACGGCAGCACATCCGCCCCAAAAGTAGTCCCTGGTTCATATTCGGGAGCCACCAAACATGCCCAGTCAAAAGTATCATCTCGCACTCATTTATTTTAAAATATTTTTACTTTAAAACATATACTTTTATTATAAATATGGTTTCTAAAAATTTTAGGCTTTCTGCTTAATCGCCTAAGCTCCTTTCTTATATACATTTTTTATTTTCATAATATACAGATAGGCCAATAGGTTACTCCCAATCAGACGATATATAAATATTTTATTTATACAATTCATGTTTATTTCTATAAATTATTCTATTTAATCTCTTCTACTATGAAAAGTCAAATCTGTGAGTCCTAAGTGGTCGTGACCCAACCTTCGTACATTGCCCTTTTCCAATCAGAGTTTGACTTTTGTTTTATTTAAACAAAAAAAAAGTATCCAATCTGGGCAAAGGCCGCCAACTTTGGTCATTGACTGGATATTATGATATTATTATATTATTGAAATTTACATAATTAGAATTAAAAAAATAAAAATATTTTACATATTAAATAATTTTTTTAATGTTTTCAGGGTTATGGATTTAACGAGTTAAATTATTTCATAACTGTTATACAGTCCAAACAATCTAAATAAATCGGATTGACTGTAAATCCGAACCCTTTCCCTTAGCTTTTTAAAGCTTTTTTAGGTCATCAATATTGCAATATTGACATTGGCAACTCTATCTTCTTGGGGACGAGGTGGGGATACATACATTTATTAGTAATATTATATAAGAACTACCGGTATATCTTCAAATTAAATTTTAAGTTTTCATATTAAACATTAATATTAATAAAACATTTATTTTCAGTCTCTTTATGAAAATTATCTCATACTCGAGAAAAATCTCAACTGGACGCAAGGTCCAAGGGCCTTTGTAAAGATTCTATCTATATCCCTGCTTATCCAAGTGCCCTTGATACTTATGTTTTTTGCATGAATAATTTGTGGATTTATTAAAATCTTTTTGAGAGAAAGTGAGAGAGGAACTTGCTTACATTTGTAATTATATAGAGAGAATTTCAGCCCTATTCTCTATTCCTGAAATAACCAGAAATTAATTTCAACCTAGGTATTAATGTTACATTTCTTGCATATTTATATGATTATATCTGCATTTATAAATGATCCATCCTCGGTGGAACTCTCTAATATTATGGACCTTTAAGCATTACTTAGCCAAGCAAGATTCATACTAATTACATCACTGACAGAGAGATAATGAGATTGTAAAGCTAGAATATAGATTCATATAATCATATACACATATAAATATATAATATGACCTGCAACTTCAGGAAATATCGTGTAGCTATATCTTATTTGATATAAAATTTTTCTACACATTTAAGAAATAGGAAACTGAGATTTAAAAATATAATTTTTTTTACAATGTTTCACAGTCTTTTGGACACCTAAAGCCCATCATAGTAAATAATTTGATATACGATTTTTTAGTTTAAAATTTAGTTCATTTTAATTCTAAAACAAATAAAATAAATACTATGCCCCTCTCCCGTAGAGCAGAGGAGAAGTTTCGCTTCCAAGGGTCACTGATTTCGTTCTAATGACTGGTCATTTTAATGAAATTTTTTAATTTATAATATATTATTATTGGCTAACAATTCATTTAAATAAATATGGACGGAGTCTAAATATCCTTAGGTTCCAAAAAAAGAGAAAAAAAAAAGATTGATGAATACGTTTTTTAAAGGTCTCTTCGTCTTAAAAAGGACGAGAAGGCCTAATTAATTTGATAGTCAAGACTCAATTGCCAAATGATGATTTTTTTAATTATAATTTTGAAATTATTAAAATATATATAAAAAAATAAAGCTTGATTAATTGTTCAATATAACTTTATCGGATTTTTCATACAGTTTTTTTTATTTATTAAAAAAGTTTAAGAGTTATTATCATGTATCTATGTTTTTCATCCTTTCGAAAGTCCTGGGAGAAATAAGCTAAATTAAAAATGAAATATGAATATATAAATAAATATTATATAGTTGTTCATTGATTAAAATATAGACGTTCTTTTATTCTGGTTTATTGTTATTAATATATGTACTCGTATATTGCCCTGTCTCTTCGTGCAGAGCTAGATGTCTGACTTCACGTACCAAAAGTCAGTGGTTCGCTTCCCGTTGAGCGACATAAAATTATTTAAATTATATTGGCAACCAATTAATTTAAATAAATAAGGACGGAGTCTAAATAGCCTCAGATGCCAAAAAGAACTTTTTTTTTTAAATCTGAGACCATATAGACTCCGTCCTTATTTATTTAAATTAATTGGTAGCCAATATAATAGAAATAAATTTTTGTCGCTCAGGACGGGAAGTGAACCACTGAACTTTGATATCTGAGAAAAAACCTCTACCTCTGCACCAAGGGACAGAGCCCGAAAAGAACTTAAAAAAAAAAAACAAAAAAAAAATCATCAATGGTTTGTAATTTTAGCTTCTATTTTGAGTCATTATTATTATATTATATTATAATAATCGTTATATTAATGACATGATTATCAACGAACTGCTTGTCATACCCATTGAGACAGATTTTATAGGATATGTCTTTTAAAGAATTTTATTTTATATATAAAACTTATAATATCTGGAAAGAATATTCTGGATCAATTTCTTTTTTCTTTTTTTTTTTTATCAAACATCAACAGAGAATTTATTTATTTTATTGATGGCAAGAATTGTCTTTGGCGCTATCTTCTCCAGATGAGGATGAAGGACCAATGCCAATTTTAGTTAAGTTGCAGCTTCCTGGTTTCCAAAGAATTCTGGGCTAAATCCAAGTTTTAAAGTCACTCGGGCAAAATAAAGCATTTGCTAACGAACCGGAATACATCAGGACCACCAAGAAAATTTCCTTGAATTATTTGCCAACCATAAAATTAATTTCATATTCCTGATTATTGATTTGAAAAAAATTCTATCTCTTTACTTCCACACAAATTATAGCTCTAGAGTTCAAGGACATAACCAGGGAAGAGCCGGGGCCGGTCCTCCCCTTCCGAAATACTAAATTTTAAGTTTACATAACAAAAAGACTATCTATATTTTGAAATATTTATTGACACGAACTATTTTATTGACCTGCAAACTATTTGCCAAATTTATTCCCAATTGAAATATATAGATTTTATTTACTCTTTTTCGGCATCGGAAGACATTTGGACTCTATCCTAATTTATTTAAATTAATTGATAGCCAATATAATATAAATAAATTTTTTCACTCAGGACGGGAAGCGAACCACTAATCTTTGATTCGTAAGGCGAGACCATGACCTCTGCACTAAGGGACAGGTTAATTTGATTTAGTTTAATATACTAGACTTATGAAAACAAACGATCAGGGGAAGTGGTACTTCTTTTCAATAACTTAATAACTATTCAACCGTAGGTCTCAGGTCTAAAAAATTTCTTTGTGGCCTAAATTACCAGATAGATAAATTGATTATAAATTAAAATATATTGAAAATTATTTACTACATCAATTATTTTCATTTAATTAATGAATAAAAAAATATAATTTGATTTTAGTGATTCTGACATTGATCATCGATCGGTTTGACTTTTAATTATTTAGACGTCT
The DNA here is from genome assembly GCA_010014785.2 of Anisolabis maritima. Classification (NCBI taxonomy): domain Eukaryota; kingdom Metazoa; phylum Arthropoda; class Insecta; order Dermaptera; family Anisolabididae; genus Anisolabis; species Anisolabis maritima. Next base: position 42,048 of record JAAAKE020045557.1, read on the forward strand.
CAAATAGGCAAACATGAATTGATGAAAATGAATTAAATTTTTTTTAATAAAAAAATATAAAGAGAACTAATCAATAAGTACTTGTTATAAGAAATTATCAAAGTGAAAATAAATATTATAAAATAATTTTAATATTGGAATTTTATACTCAGGACTCACATCTTGTGAATACATGGATGGCAAGCACGAGTTACCCGAACCAAGTCTGGTATTTCTTCTACTTCTTATATGCCGCACTTCCCCCCCCCCCCCCCCCCCCCCCCCCCCAACAAAACACCCAGAAAAGACCTTTTTTTTCTCTCCCCCCCTTATTTTTGTTGTCCCCCCCCCCCAGCAAAAAAACACAGA
>JAAAKE020045558.1:0-26416 GCA_010014785.2 Anisolabis maritima
TTACAATAATATGTGTTTTTTCTTTTTTATTATAAATATATGCACCTCTGAAGATGGGATAGACTTGGGGCCAAAATATCAGCCGTGAAGACAATAATTTAAAATAAAATTGGCTGCACAAGTCTTGAGTCTTTTTAACTCCATCACCTTTATATTATTATTTAGATCACAATTACTAATTAGCCGACATTTTAAAAACTCTCAAATAAATGTTTTTGAAAAAAAAGAAGACAAAATAATTATTTCACTCCCTTTTACAATGCTCCAAAATTATATGAATGTTATATTTTCACTTTCAAATATATACCGTTATTATTTTATAATTTTATATTGTGCGATTTGTTATAGAAATATCAAGAACCTTTGGGATTCGTGGGCCTCGGGCGGCCGCTCTGTTCGTTCACCGTTTAATCCTCTGTAGTCAATAATTTTGAGAAAAATATTTTTGTCTTTAAATAGAAACGTTTAATATATATATTTTCGACATATAATATAAGATTATATAATATATAAGGGCGCCAAAAGTATTAGGCAGTGGCTTAGCACTGATGAAGTACAAGACTAGTATTAGAAACTTTAATATATGAATTAAAAAATGTTATTTCTCTATTTACTCAATAAACGAAAACTGGCTAAATTAAAAGAATAAATCTCTTCTTAAATAACCATATGTACCAACTCACATAGGCCTATTTAAAGTAAGTGAACTTTTTGAAGAAATGGTCAAATGGTGTACAAATTTAATCTAAAATTCCATTGAATCCTTTTTAATATCGAACTTTAATTTATTTTTGTTGCCCTCTAACGTCCCCCCCTTCCAACTCGCATTGTAAGCTCAGTACATATGAGCTACAGCTTAGGACCCCACTCCTGGGACCTCAAAATAAAAAATTTAAAGAAAATAAAAACAGGATGTATATTTCCAAAGTGTAAGATAAAAAAAAAAATAAAAAAATAAAACCTACATACAACAACAGTGTTTTGAGTTGTTTAGGCTCCTATAATGTAAGTAATGGGGCCCCACCTGCCAGCCATATTAGAAGTTTTCATCATATATTTATACATATTATTAATGCATTTTGGCAAGTTTCAAGTGTGTCTTTGTAAATTGTTTTTCTAAAGGAACTTTTGTTTTTGCCAAATGTCATTCTGTTTTGATTATTAAGTTGGTTATGAATAAAAAATTAATTTTAAGTTAGATGATTACAATTATTTCATTATTAATATACAGTGGATTATTCTTCTTCTTAATTCTTCATAATTGTATTTCATTTCAACATTTTCTTTGATAAAATACATATTTTGTCATGTGCAAATGGCTTTAGGTTCCTCTTAGGTTCATAAATTACCATAGGTATAGTATTTATTCAATAAAAAAAATAGCGACAATTTGTCGTTGACAAAGGACAGCTGGATATAAAGGGCTCCATTACCTTCAGTAGCTTAGGAAATCAGCAAACCTAAATCCGCCCTGCGTAAGCTTTATTATTATTATTACATTGTAAAAGCTTTATTAAATAAAAATTATCCACGCATTTTATTTATTTCTCAAAAATGTTTTCATTTTCTACAGTGAATCGAAAGAAATGAAATATTGAAAATCTAATTTTATATAAATAATAGAATTTTTTATTAAATTAATATAATCCAGTGATGATTGAAAATAAATTGAATCAAGCAAAGAAATCTTGAAATGAATTTATTATATATAAAAGAAAAAAATCTAAAATATACAAAATGTTATAGTGAAAAAGATCTCTATTTAGTAGATTTACATCAAAACGATACAAACGTGAAATAAAGTCATGGGAAAACGAAAAACTGGAAATACGAAGGATTTACTAGTGAATTGAATCATATAAAAAATACATTGCACCCGAAAATAAGATTATCGTTCTAACTAAATTCACTAAATAGAAAAAAATTCATGAAATAAAATACCCTTTGAACAAATAAACATTTCTTACTAAAATAAATAAAAGAGGTGGAACGGAAGAAACAAAATCTAGTTAATTTAAAGTGATCAAATTAATTTGAATAGTCCTTGGGCTTGTAAAATAAATTTCGGTCCATGATTGTTATTTGTTATCTCCACTATCAGAATTAAAGTATAAAAAAATTTTTAGGGCAGAAATAAATAATAATGAAGACTAATCTAATTACACTCATTTACATTCATTTTTTTTTTAGTTTGAGGCCTTTTCAACGATACATGTATAAATTTATTATGATACTTGTAATCCAGGCATATTTATTTATATCAATTGGTTTCCAATTAATTTAAATATATTTTCATCGGACTGCCTGGGATCCACACTCTTTGACTTTTAAGATTATCAATATTGACAATATCAGTATCTTTAACCTCTCGGCCACGGGGAACGGGATTTACATTCATTGTAAAATAAAGTTTTTTACTCCCTGAATAAGAATTTCAAAAATAACTTTATCATAATAATGCAAACTTTTTAAGTTTCTATTTAGGGTGTACAAATAAGTTTTGAGGGTTTTTTTTGTAACTTTGAAGCTTTATTCAGAGAAATTGGAAGAATGTATTTTATTCAGTAGTGTCCATCGTTAACTACGACTTTTCCCCATCTTTCGGGTAGGATACGGATTCTGCGTTTAAAAAATTCCTCGTCTTTTGAGGCGATCCAAGAACCGACCCAATTTTTGGCTTCTTCTTATGAAGTGAAGTGCTGCTCGGCCAAGCCATGAGTCATCGACCGGAACAAGTAGAGGTCGGGATGAGCAATGTCTAGTGAATACGGCGGGTGGGGTAGGACATCCCATTGAAGCGCTTCCAAAGTTTCCTTGACGACTTTTAGCTTGAGTTCATACGGAACCCAATTTCCTTGTTTTTGCACCATACCCATGGCCTTGAGACGCTTTGAAATCGCTTGTTGAGTCACTCTAAAGGTTATAGCGAGCTCCTCTTGAGTTTGGCATGAATCTTAGTCCAATAACCCCTCCAACTCAGCTTCTTCAAACTTTACTGGCCTTCCTCCGCGTTCTTTGTCGCTGGTGTCAAAATGACCACTTTTAAAACGCCGGAACCAGTACTCACATGTTTTTATTGATGGAGCATGTTCCCCATATGCTTCACACAGTAATCAATGTCCATCAGCTGCACTTTTCAAATTAAAACAAAAAAGAAGCGCTTCTCACAAATTTTGTTTTGTTGGTGCAAAGGTTGACATAGTTTGAGCACAAAGAAAGTTTGTTGTTTACACTTCAGTCAAATGAAACAGACTTATTTTTAGAGGGAAATGATGATGCTTTAACATAAATATAGTTACAAGATTCTCCGATAGGATTTAATACTAGTAACGCCATCTTATGTAAATCTCTCAAAACCTATTTGTACACCCATATTTATATATATAGTATGATTTAATTCTCTTAAAACTTTTCATAAGTACAAAACCGAAGGAACTTGTTACGCGAGCAATGAGAATGAACTGCACACACAGCCGCTTTTGTTTGTATATTGAGTTAGCGCCCATGTATCTCAGAGATCTCGTATCTTGGGACTCTCTTAGTCACCGTGCCCAAATATCGATCTTTAAAATCCAGCCATAATTTTAGAAAAAATGTTTAAAATAAAAAAGTTTTCACACACATTCATGAAAGCCTAGAATACTACACATCAAAACTATATTTTTCGGACTCAAAGAAACTTTTTAATAAAATCTAAAAGTTGAAATTTTCGCTAATTCAAAATTTTTTTTGTCCAGGATAAGCGAGGGTGGGGTGCGAGTAAAAGTAAATTTTATTTTGCTCTAGTATTAACATTTTATTTTACTCAGAGTATCTCTTATTTAAAGTATAAGAATTATTATATTTTATCAACTTATCAATTCATCATTTAGGGAAATTTCTAATCACTTTTATTTATAATTATTAGTCCATTATACCCACATCTTGCGAGTACATGGATAGCACTTAACGAGGTTTGCGAGCTATGACTCGCCTTTTTTCTAATTTCCTCTTAAGCTGTTTATTTCTAAAAAAAAAATTTTAAACTCTATGTATTTTATTCCCTTTAGATTGGAAAGGGCATGCATTTGTAGCATCGGACATATATTATATTAGGTGAAGGAGGACTAAACGTATGCTATAGAAGTACACACAACAGTAAACATTATTAAAATCTACTACACTTTTTCTAAAGTGCTTAGATAGAAGCAACTTGTACAATATTAATATTTTATTATCAATTAATTTAGATATAGACATAAAATTTTTAAAACAAAATCTCGTGGCGGGGAGAGGGGGAAGAAATAAAATTTTAAAGTCGATTTTTAATCGAATATTTTTTTTGATATCATTTAAAATTTATTACTTTCTTATTCAAGCAATAAACATGAGCGTAATAATCCCGTGTTACTGTAGGTTTTATAGATATTGTAATAAATTTTTTATTTAAAAAAAAAAAGATTCCCAGCAACTTTATTTCTTGTCACCACTAGGGTGGTAGGATGAAGGGCTTTTCACTACAAGAAATTTTTATTAGAATTTTTTTAGATTTTCTATTTTTAAACCTTTTTAATTTGCTTTGTCTCTCTGTCTGGACAAGATCTTGTAGTCTTGAAGTTAGAGAGAGATCTGAAATATGCACATTGACTAATTTTCGATGAAAATACAATGTAATAAAAAAATTCAAGGAAATTAATAAAAAATGAATAAAAAATTATATAAAAATTAGATTCCAGATTACAGCGTCTCTAATGGCCAGCGTGAAATAACTTACTTAGATTTTAAAAGATTGCAGTAAATCTAAAGTGGCCTTTTTAACTTTATATTATCACGCAAAAAGAATTTGGACACCCTTTCTTTTTGTTTTGTTTACTTAACTAAATTTTCTTGAATAATTTTGGGTTCGAAACTTTCTCAGTTTAAATCATAATTAAATATTTATTTGATAAAATTCAACGTTTTGGCCACTCATCTAATGAATTTTTCAGGTATAATTTCGATATATACCACAAAGAATTTTACAAATGAAATGAAAACAAAAATGGTTGTTGTCTTAACCAATGGAAGATAGATTCGTTTCACAGTGGAAAAGTGTCAGGATACAGGCTGCAATAAAATTATTTTATATAAATAAATTAAACAGAAATTTTATTTTATTTAATAATTAATATAAATAAGGCTTATGTTTTAATGGATAAGAGCATTACCACACTCTACCTCTAAAAGTATTGTTTACAAGTAAATAGATTCGCTGGTACAAGTAGAAAAAAATAAAAAGATTTATATGTACATTTTTTCATTTAAACTAGTACTTTTTCGACTGGCACCAGGGTTACTATTTATGTCTTACACCTTAGTTTTATCCATTAAAAAAAAAAAAAAAAAAACCGGGATAATAATTAGCAAAGAAAATGTTTAAGAAAGTGCCATATAAATAAACTTAAAAAAATATAATTTATTTTAATAAAATATGAATATATACTTTAACATAGAAATGATGTCTACAAAAAATCTTAGTAAATAAACTTAAAGATTTTTTTAAGGTGAAAACGACACTTCGGAAAAATAATTTCTCTAAGGTTGAATTAATGGCAAAATTCTGACCTATCCAGGATTTGAAATCAGAACCCCTAGATTGTCGGACCCGTCCTCTGCCATTAATCTATTAAGCATTCTGTCCATCTCTCTCTCTCTCTTCAAACCATTGAAAGGGCCCATATATAATTACTATGAATGTTTCCTCATTTAAATAAGTATGACGAATTATTACTTTCATATTCTGAAGGGATTAAAGTATTGAATTTGGATCGGATCAGGCTGTCTGATATATTGACATATTGTTCGTATTTCATTTGTCTCTTTTTCTTTTAAATAAATTTTGATACATGATAACTCACGAAATTTCCGAATTAGTTATTCATCCCTTAACCGATTAAACATTAATCGGGCTCTTAGCGATGAGTTTAATATTTCAGTAGAAGAAACAATAATTGGAATTTCATCAGTGATTTTTTTTTAATAAGGAGTTAGATAATATGTACATTAAAACATTGTTATTAGGCTCACTATGTTATATAGTTAAAAATCTTGTAACTGGTTTGGGGTTAAAGAGGGCACTTTCTATAATTTTGAGATGATAAACTTGGGAGCCGAAATTCTTTTTATTTTACTAGGAAATAACTTATCAATTTGAGCGCCTGGTAAGTGCACGGACTCGTAGGTTACTTGGCAAGAACCTCCTCAACTATCAACTAACATGCTCTATGAAATTAATATAAATGAGACTTAATAGAGTTATTAAAGCTGAATATGTTAATTACTTGATATACTATTTTTTGGAATTGATGGAGATTTATAATATTATTAATTTGTTAATTTGTTTCAAATTGTAAAGTGACTACATTTAAAGTCACACATAACTGAGCGGGGTCTTTGATTGCTTTGTAAATTGAGTAATTTGCTATTAAAACTTCGAAATAGAAAAGATATTATTAAAGAAAGAAATATCTTTCTTCATTTGGCTAACTGCGCGAAGCTAAACTAAAGCCGATCCAGCAAATATATCCTAATTTAAGAGTAATTTTTTCTTTTCAGGACCTAGGAAAATGCGCTCTATTCTATGGAGACTTGAAAACTAGCCGTTCTTCTAATTTAAAAAAATCTTTTCCCCACTATGTGACGGACAAAAGACCTCCCTCCATAACGATAACGCAACATCCATGGCTTTTTTCCTGTCTCTCCACATCTTTAATAAAATTTATTACTCATCCTGTTTAAAGGTTCTAAGACCTCGGTGGCTTTATCCAAATATCATACACAAATAGACTTATAAACTGTAGAATACAAAACTTAGAAAAAATTAACAATTTACAAAAAATAAAAAATGAGAACTAAATTTTTTTCTAACCCTAGTACTCGTATTCAGAAACATTTCTAAAAAAAAATATTAATTTTACATGAATTAATTTCTTGAATTAAAATTTTTATTAACGGGCTAATTCAAAGGTCTTCGTTAGATCTCTTGGTTAAAGTGAAAAAATTTTTACTCAAGAAATTCTATATAAAAAACATTAAAATTACCCTTAAATTGAAAATTTGCTTAAGAATTTTCTGAATAGTAGCCTAGGACTTGAAATTTAATCATTAGCAACAATGGTCAAAAAAGAGGCATTTTGATTGTTGCATAAGAAAAATGTGTTTGACCTGATCTAACTCTTACCTATTATATATGTAATTTTTTTAATAAAAATTTAAAAATATTTTTATATTACATCGATATTTTCATTTTATCTAATATGAACTAAGTTAATTTGAATTAAAGCAAAAATTGTTTTGAATTTGACAAAACAAAATTTAGACCAAAATTGGCATCACATGACGAACCTAAATGTGGAGGTAATCGGTCGTAATGGTGGCTTCGTCTTTCTCTCAAATACAAAACAACTAGAAAGAAAGAGATAGAACATCAAACGAACAAGTTATTTGGACAACGTTAGAACGAAAAAAATGGATTTGGTTGAAACAAAGCTGAATTAAACGTTAAGTGTTAGGTGGAAGCAAAAAATCATAAAAGGAAGGCAGGAGAGAATGGGCAATAATTTTATTTTTATTGTAAATGGGACTTACCCTTATCATTCGGCATAATTTGGGCCTTCTTTCAAAACATTTAAAATTTAAAATTTTTTCATTTCTTAAGGTAATTTCTAAGGGTAATCTAGAACGCAATTTTAATCCAATTGATTAAAATAAACTAGCAACTTTTTTATCTGAATTTCCATAGAGGCATAAACTCGCTTGATTTTGATTGTTGAAACCCAAATGACCAATTGAATTTTTCAATTAATTGCTGCAGAACTTCTCTTGAGCGGACCACCCATGCGCAGTTGTTAAATCTCCCCAAAAATAACAACTCTGCTTTAGAGCAGTGGTTCTCAAACTTTTCAATATTGCGGCTCACCTAGTTCTATTCAGGCACATATTTCCATTGTTATATTTTAATTCAATTAGATTTACTAAAGCACATTTAAATAAGAATTTCACAATTAGAAAAACTTTTTGCAACCCGGCAATGAGAAACGCTGCTCAAGAGGAGCTCTGGATCAATTAATCAAAATATCCATTTGAGAGTTGATCAGTTGGGTTGCTTGCCTTTCAGCAACTAAATACAAACTAATTTCTGCAACCCATTAGATATTATTATTTAGTATATGCTTTGATTGTTAAGAACGTGACTAGTCAATTCTTTATTTAATCTGAATATGAGAATTTCTTTGTGGGATTGTATGCCGGAGATCTTGGGTCAACCCCTCTAGTCAGAGCGATTAAATCACTAGCCAAATCAGAAAAGTTCTTCAACGTCAATCTCGATATTTTTTATTTTATCTTTAAGTCTTTTCTTTTATTAAAATTAAAAAGGGAGCGCTGCTTTTAATTAAATAATTATAAGTTGAAAATAATCTGAACTTCATTTTTGAAAAATTACTTATTTATCGAAAATATTTTAAATAATAAATGAAGCATAAAAACACATGTCTTTTGTTCAATTATAGTTAAAGAATGCTTTTAATTATTAAAAAATGGAAAAATAATATATACAGAGTGAAAATGCTCTAATCTTGGAAAAATGATGAAGAATACATTGAATTGTATCTACAAGAACAATTAGCTTGAGAACTAAACAAACTAAAATTCAGTGTTCTTTTTTAATTGCAAAATTCTACGTCAAGGATAAACGAATTTAACTTGTTTAATATTAACTCTAAACTCAATAACTATTAAATATTTAATTAAAAACTTATTAAAATATCTACTTTCTTCTAAAATGAATTTTGGAATAACCTATTTATAGAAAATTAATTAATTGATCTCCAGAAGGGAATTGGTAAGATGACGGCAAAAGATTTATCATTCAACCTTTCAAAAAAATAAAAAAAAAAAAAATAGATAAATAAATAAATTATCACGATTGTAAAATTAATATCTTTACTATATTATAATCCGAAAATGTTGGCCATGACAGACTTCTGATTGCCTATTGAGTGTGGGGCATTGATGACGTTGCATTCATAGGCTGCAAGCAGTTTGACGTTTAATTCTAAAAGTGAGGCTAGGTTAACCCTTTCTTCTAACTCTTGCTTGGAGACAGAGAAAAAATTTACATATATATAAGATTAGCTCGTTTAATAATAGGAGATTAAGACAAACAAGTAATAAAAGATATGTTTGTCCAATTTATTATACGAATATTATTTTCATATTTTCCTAGCAAAGCTCCTTTTTTACCTATTGTTGCAAATCGCATTTTTCCTCTCCTGCAAATATTCGTTTTTTATCGAGCTTTACTCTCTTTACTAATCATCTAAATTAACCATCTTTAGTTTATTAAATTTTAAAAACAATCGTCGCTAGTCCAAGTTCGTTTATAAAATTATATTAATTTTTTATATTAAAAGGTACAACTTTAGATAGAGATTTGATTAATTCATTACTCTTAATTTTTTAGCTTTTTTCTTTTAATTTCAAAAGAAAATTCATAATCAAACAAAGCCGTTTGGAATACTTTCTTAATTGGCAAAGGTAATATTTCATCCATTGTTTTTATAATTAATTATCTCTTTTAGAAATTTTAAATAATTTTGTCAAGTTATGTAATGTAAATGATGACAATAAATAAAAATAAAAAAAAAAAGATAAAAAATAACTTTTATTTAAACGCACTAAAAAGAGGAAAATTACTTTTTGTATAAATTTGTTAAATATTTGACAAAAAATAAAAGCGTAGGCGCTCAGTGAATATTTTTTGTCACATTACTGATATTTCAAGTTTCAATAAGCATTCACGTTTTTATAAAAGATAATTTTCCTCTTTTTAGTGTATTTTAATTACAAGTTTTTTAATTTTTATTATTTTTTGCTTTTTAGTCTTATTTATTTTTTTCAACATAAAAACTAAAGCAAATTTTTCAGAGCTTCTCGAGATTTAGCAATTGATTGCAAACGTCTTTTGCTATTGTTCTTGTAAATGGCGTGAAATGAAATGTATTACTCTTATATATTCGTCATAGATGCTCTGAAAAAATAAAAAATTTATTTTTTGTACCTATAAAGTTACGACATAATATACGTACAATATTTATATAACTATCAATATAAAGAAGTAGCTATCTTTTCGGCAGGGCAGGGATAAAATTTATAAAGGTAATTTTTAATGAGTTTTTTACTACCTTTTTTTTAAAGAAACATGTTTTATGCTGTCTAATATTTATAGAATGGTCAACTATAAAATATTAATAGATACAAAAAATTTTAATGAATGAATATAAATCCCGTAACCACGTCAATTTTAACTCCAAGAAAGCTCAATGTTGCCTAATTTCCAGACTGAAAGATTCGACATGCCCATCCGTCACTTACAGCCATAATAATCTCGAATTCAGAAATTCTCTTTCTGTTCTGGGTGTGACGATTTCTTCGGATCTTTTCTGGAATGAACATATTTTTGCGGTCGCCAAATCTGCTGCTAGAAAGTTTGGTTTCCTCTTCAGATCCAAGTATTATTTCTCCCCTCACCAACTTCTAACCCTATACAGGGCTCAGATTCGTCCGTATTTTTCGGAGATGATTCTCTAACTGCCTCCTTGCAGCAGCCACTCGACCACAGAAGAAGTGTCTCTGCCTTGGCACTTTTTTACAGGTATTACCATGATCGTTGTTCTATTGAATTAAAGTCCATCATTCCTCCCAAAGTGACATTTGTCCGCATTGCAAGGGAATCATCGTCCCAACATCCCCATGTGGTTAAAATCGCGACTAGTAGAACTAGTCAATTCCATTCTTCTTTTATCCCCATGATCTCGCGTGATTGGAATAACCTCCCTTCTACTATCTTCCCGAAAACCTAAATCTCCAAACTTTCAAATTCAACAACAAGCTCAACAAGCACCTTTTAAAATCACCATGTCTCTCTCTCATGTTCTTCCTGGTTACCTACTACTACTACCTACTGGTCATTATAGGTCCATTGGACTTTATGCTTCCATATCCCGATAAAAAAAAAAAAATATAAAATATTGTAAAGCAGATCCATAGCATCATCATAGCTGTAGGAACTATAAAACTATAAAAATTCATCATTAATTTATTTACAAATCAGATTAATAGATAAATGATATAATGGATGATGTCAAATATCAAGTCTGTCATTTATATAAAGGCAATAAAAGTTAATAAATTACATTATAAAACAAATAAAATTATAATTCTCTTTTAAAAATCTGGTATAACTAAACCCACATCACACAACTTTCTCTTGGTTGAAGTAAAGAAAGATGAATGTGCTGTTACACCAGTTTTTTGCGTCGGCCCCCTAGATAGCTGTTTGGTGCCAATTTAATACCAATATAATAGATTTTGTTAGAGTAATATAAGAAACAGAGCGGTTACGCCGTTTACCCAAACAATGGCAAAGGACTACATCAGTAGAGTAAGCCCCAGACAATTTTTCAAAGTTCATCTAATAAATAATTGATTAAAGAATTTAAAATATTTAAAGAAAACTATTATAATATAATTAATAACTACTTTAGGACATTCAATTGTAAAATAATTATTTAATTATTTAATAATAATATTTTATGTATTTTAATGATTTCATAAATGAACTATTTATTATCTTTTCAAAGGTTTTAAAAAGTTTGTTAGGATCGTTGTTAGGTTATCATATTTACATGATTGTATCACGGGCGCTTAGAAAACTAGTCGCGGGGGCTAGTTTGACCACCCCTGCTCTAGAACAAAGGAGGTTTTGTAAGCATAGTAATTTTTTTTTGTAAAAAGAAAAATATCGCAGATATACCATGGATTGCAGAAATTAGTTCGTGCTTGGTTACTGGAATGCAGGCAACCAAAATGACCTATTCACTAATGGGTTACTCCAGACCTTCATTAGAGCCGACCACGAATGCGCAGTTGTTAAATTCCTATATAAATTTACGACTGTGCATGCATGAACCGGTTTTTTAGGCATTCTGGAATAATTAATCGAATAAGGAAGTTAGTTAAATGGGTTGCCCACCTAGCAAAACGAAATAAATTCTGCGATCCAGATTGCAATTGCAATTGGACCAAATCAACAAGACCCTTGCTGCTTTTTCACAATCTAATACCACACTTCCTTGTTATTGGTGCGTCTATTGTTTCTTATTTACGTTAAAATGAAGTAAATGGATTGTAGTGCTTTGGTGAAGGTATTTGTTCCCTATAAGGAGGGTAGAGAATCTCAATGGCTGATTATATATTTGTTTAATGGCTATATCTTTTATAAAAAACCAATGCTTGCTTTTGCACTGATAGTATAAATAAATAATTAGATTTTCCGATAATATTTTAAAATATTTCATAGTGGTATATTAATAGATAGAAAAATAACCGAGAGGAGTAGCAAGCAGGAAGGTGGTTGGCTTAGGAGTTCTCTTCTCTGTTTTGTCCTCTTCTTTCGCTGTTCAGACTCGCAGCCTCCCACATTCATATCGGCGGAAGTTCAACCCCAGGAAGTCTATTGTATGAAATTGCGGTCAAACGTCAAGACAATTCCCTCCATCTCCTTTCTCCTCCTTCTCTTCCTCCAAGAGCCTCTCCATTTGCATCTCATCTTTTCATCTGTCATAACCGTACCCCTTCTCTCTCTGCCAAATTTTTTATTTTAGGTAGGGGACGAATTAAAAAGTGCGAGAGGGAAATTAAAATTCTCTAAGAAAATTTCAATTTTTGAAAATAGAATCACTCAGAGGCTAACATGGCTAGATGGCCACCACAATTTACCCGAAATAATATTGGCATTTCTTTTGACCTTTTTGTCATTCTTCCCCTCTCCCATATCAAGGTTCAGAGTCTGCAAAAATTTCTTATATATATACATATGAAGATATAATTAAACGAAACAAAAAAAAATATCCACCTAAAATTCTTCATTTCAGAGTGTGAGAATGAAGAGAACTGGGAATGGAAGAATGGTCTAATTTTATGAAATATCATAAAAATTTTGATGAATAAAGTTTATTTATTAATTAAAAAAAAATTAAACGAAATGAGAATAAATACAATTAATTTCTTTTTTAATTTCTTTCTCTTCCTATATGTAATATAGGATATACGTTCCTTCTACTTGTATATATCTATGTATATATGTAAATTTTTTCTCAAAAAATCTAACGATTTTGATGAAATTCGGTGTATTTACTATTTTGGGAGGAATTGATTTCTTAAGGTCTCATTTTTGGAAAATCCATTTAACCGCTGTACCAATTAGAATGAAATTTCTGCATCTAAAGATTTTGATGAAATTTGGTGCTTTTACTATTTCAGGGGCGCAGAATCATATGCGCTAGGTCTTTGAGAAAATATATTTAGGGTGAATCTGTTTGATGGAGACCATTTTTTTACGAATGACCCTATCTTTAGGTGTTATGTCTAAGTCTGCAAAGGACATAGCTTTGACCTTTGACCTCTCTATTTTTGACCCTTCTTGTCCATTAAAAAAAAAACCCGAGCGAACTCCAGGTACTATATATGTTGTATACTCTTGAACTGAACTTTACACCATCTTCTAAAGTCCAAATTATTCAGTACGCGGATGATATACTTCCACATTATCAGTGGTTTAAAATTTTAAGAAGCTTACAGATTCTCTTAAATCCATGTCAACTTGCCTAAACGAGTTGAATTTGGAAAATGAATCTAATAAAACCAAGTTTTAAATTTTTTCTTGCAGATATAATATTCCAGAAATGGATTTAATTATTGAGAGACTTCATAACATTCGTTTTCTGGGGGTGTTTTGTGATGAAAGATTGTAATGGACTCACCATATTACTTGTGCCCTTCAGAAATGCGAAAGGCGAATTAATAATATTTAAAACAATTACGGAAACTTGGTGGAGTATACATCCAGAGAGTTGTCTTTTTTTATAAAGGCCTCTATTTAGACCTACCTTGGACTACAAATACCCTTTAATAGCCAATACCACTGAACAAAAATTAAGAAAATATAATAGGTTACACTTGCAGTGTGTTCGAACGAGTTTGGAAGTCATCCCACCAATGTTCTTTTGATTGAGACCAAAGAGATGCCTCTGGGAGGTTGACGAAAGTTATAAAGTTGGAGGATAAGTCCTGTCGTATTTTAAATAAAACATTGGAATCAATTTATAAAAATATGTTTAATATTATTCATTGATATAATTTCCATTATTTGTAAGAACTTGTTGTCATCTTAACCTGTCAATTCCTCTTTTGTAAAAGTTCTCGTCCTTGGAGTGAAAATAGACAGCAACTGCCTTGGAAACACTTTCGAAAGAATTAAATTTTTTTTCCGTTAGATAATTTTGCAGAGGTCTGAATAGATAGTGATCAGATGGTGCAATGTCAGGTGAATATAGTGGGTACTAAGAACTTCCCATCCCAACGCCTTAAGTTTTTGTTGTATCACATTTGCGGTATATCATGGTGAAACAGGATTCCTTTTCTAGACGCTAATGCTGCTCTTTGATAACTGCATGGAATTTATCAAGCTGGTTACAATACACATTAGTATTGACAGTTTTTTCTTGTTTCAGCAACTCGTAATACACTGGCCCTTTTATGTAAAACAAAGCAGTATTTTCATTGATGAATATTTAGTTTCACAAAGTTCCTGTTGGTGTTCCATATTTGCAGTAAGATTTTCTCCTCTTAATATTCTCGTACAGAATCCACTTTTCATCTCCAATAATCAGCTTGTCCAAAAACGGCTCCACATTGTGTCTAACGAAATGTAATGAACTTATATGTGATATTATAAGATAAGACAAATTCAGTCATTTTGTATGAGACCCAAATGCTTTGCTTTAAGACAAACCCAAGATAATTAATGTGGTATCCAACAGTTGTATGATGGATGGCGAACTCTGCAATTTCTCTAGATTTTAAATGTGGATTATTCTCCAGCATGGACCGCAAAAACATCATTATCTATCTTGGCGTCCAGATCGATTATCTTCTTTGACGCTCAGATCTCCGGAAAGAAATTTTCTAAACCACCTTTGACAAGTACGAACATTTACAACATCTCTTCCAAATACTGCACATAAATTTTCACATGCAACAGATGATTTGCTTCCTCTCTGGATCTCATAAGAAATACAATGTTGTAAATGCACTTTATCCACTAACATCTTCTTCACTCTAAATATCACAAGTAACTGAAAAAAACTAAAAGAACTCCTTTTATCTTATAGAGCAGGTAAAAAAACAAATAAAATTTCCACTAGCAACATGTGTTTTTGATTTAGAAGCAAAATTAACTGCTTATTTAAAATACGACAGAACTTCCCCTCCAACCTAATACTTTGCCGAAATTATTTGACTCAGAGATTATCTGTGAGAGATAGCTTTTAAGGATACCATCAGGTTTCTGAAGCCTATTTTAGTGCTAACATAATTAGCGATTATGATCAGGTCACAATGCTAAAGGACATGTTATAGACCTTAAACAAAAGCATTGTCTACAATTTTCCTTATTAACACATCACTCAATAAGTCGCGAGACTGACACATAAATGGTGCCTCTAATGAAAATCCATATGATTTTTAGAAAGTACCAACCTTCAAACGATATGTGTCAAAATTTAGTGACAATCCGACCATTAGTTTACAAGTTAGAGTGGTTTTAGTGGTTTTGTTATTTTTAAAACAATGGAAAAAAAGAAATTTCGTGTGTTCATTAAACAGTGTTTTTTGATGAGAAAAAATACCGTTCAAGCAAACCAATGGCTTGTTAAGTGTTATGGGGACTCTGCTCCATCGAAAGCAACCGTCGAACGTTGATTTGCCGAGTTTAAACGTGGACGTACAAACACCGACGATATGACACGCTCTGGTCACCCAAATTCGGCAGCTATTCCAGAAAACAAAAAAAGTGCACAAAATCGTTTTAGAAGACGAATATAACTTTTTATCACAAGAATATTAGTTTTTCTAGAATTTTTAAGAAGTATACTGAAACCTCTATTTTTAGTACAGAAGCTATGGAAATAATTAAAGCAATTGAATAGATCTTCTCAATTCCAGACAGAGACGACTTCTTTATCTTAACAGATTCCTTGAGTATGTTAAAATCTATGAACAACTTTTCTAACAATAATAAAAGTAATTATTTGGTTTATAGAATATTGGAGTTGACATAATAATCTGGTAAAAATCTAGCTTTTGGTTTGGATCCCGTATCATGTCGGTATTGAAGGAAATGAAATAGTTGATTCATTAGCTCCGAAAGCAATAGATATAATATATACATGGCGAATTTGTTAATTGGAAGTTATTACTGGCAAATATTAACTCTCAAATTAAAAAACAACTCATATCAATCTGGCAATAACAATGGGATACTACTAGTAGAGTTATAGGTATATATAGGTAATATCTTTTATGGTATCATTCCGAGTATTCCCACCAGAAGATGGTTTCATGACATTGGATTATATCGAAATATTATAGTAGTCATTATTAGGACAATACTTGGACATGCTTCGAAGCCATCTCACCTCTACAGAGTATACGAGCGCAGACTGCAAAGTGAGGAAACTAACATAGAAGAAGACAATTTAACTTTACTTTTCGACATAGCCTCCTTTTAGCTCGATACACTTGTTCCAACAATATTCAAGTCGCTTAATCCCATCACTATAATACGACGAATCAAATACATCAAAATAATCGTTTGTTTCTGCAATCACTTCTTCATTTGATGAAAATCTTTTTCCAGCAAGCCAATTTTTCATGTTCAAAAACAAGAAAAGATGGGACGGAGCTAAATCTGGACTGTAAGATGCATGAGGAAGAATTTTAAATCGTAATTCAACTAATTTTGCCGTTGCAATTGCCGATGAGTGAGTCAGTGCATTAACATGATTGAACAACACTTTTTTTCTAGTCAAATGCGGTCGCTTTTCCTTTAATTTTTTATTCAGTTGGTCCTTTCGCGACGCGTAGTACTCTCCTGTGATTGTTTTGCCCTTTTGGAGATAATCTAAAAAGATAACACCACGAGCATCCCAAAACACAGTAGCCATAACCTTGAACCACTTTTGCTTTCTTCGGTGCACAGCAACTGGCTTCTACCCATTGTTTTGATTGAATTTTTGTTTCAAGTGTGTAGTAGTATATCCAAGTTTCGTCAACAGTAATAAATCGACGCAAAAATTCAGTGCGATTAAAAAGATTCACACAATACTCAGAAGTGGTTACACGAATTCTTTTCTGGTCCTCAGTTAGCCCGGCACCCATCTTCCTGACAATTTTCTCATATGTAAGTGTTCATGTAAGACACGTTATTTTGATATGCCAATAATGTCGGTTATCACACACACTTTCAATCGACGATTGTTTAAAACGAGATCATGAACTTTGGTGATCATTTCGTCAGTGGTAGCCTCTTTCGGATATCCTGATCTTGATTCATCTTAAGTGCTCCTATGACCACGTTTAAATTCATTCACCCAAAAACAAACTGTCTTAAATAATGATGCAGATTCGCCATGAACACGATCTAACTTCACTTTGATCTCTTTTTTGGTTTTTTTCCCGTCAATATGAAAGTGTTTAAAAACAGCACGAAATTCTTTTTTATCCATATTCCCAAAACAACTGATCTTATTTATTGTTATTAACTGTAAAACTCAAATGACGCAATATAATTATATATATCTAAATAAATATGCACATTAAGGTTTTTTCTGCATTTTTGGGTCCTTTTGAAAGTTATTATTTTAAAGTTATTTTAAAAATTAGAGGTTTAAATTTTTCATCATCCAAAACTTCAACCTTATTTATTATACAAAGGGAAAGTATTTCATTGTGCGCTTCCAGCTTTTTCACTCTTGTTGGACTATATTCTTTAATTCAAAAGAATGGAAAAATAATTTAAGAGTGCTATATTGTTATATTTTAAAACTTCTCTCTTTTATTTAATATGGTAATCATAATGTCAAATAATTACAACTTTTGAAAAGTGAAAATACTATAAAGAGGAAATCCCGGCATTTTTCATTCAAGACTTTGAATATGATATCATTTTTTCACAGCGCTATTCTTAAAACACGTTTTCAAGTTCTCTCTGTGAATTAAAAAAAAATCACAACTCATTTATTTATTACCTCCCCTCCCTCCTCTAAAAATAATGACGCTAACAAAACGCATATGCAAGAATATGTGAGGTTGATGGCCCTCGAGAGGGTTGGTTCAAGTGAAAGAGGGTCGAGATAAGACTGGAGGGAGTCTGTGCCGAGGAAATGGTACCCGATGGTATTGATCATCGCGTATCTTGGCATTTATGAGTGAAGCCAGCCCCCAACACGTTCCTATCGCATTATCACACTCCTAGTTGCGAATATATCATTTCGTGATGACTAATTATTCGCTGAATCAACTTTTTTTTCCAACCATTCCCCCTCGCCCACTTACACAGATTCTCCATTGTAATAGAATTTAAAACACATTGTTTATTACCACAAAAATCTTTTTTGCATTTAGGCAACCAAAGCCGGATTTAATTCGTAAATTCATTGTTAGTAGATTTTTTTTAAATTAATATAATCTACAAAAAAAAAACGAATTTTTATATATTCACGCCTCTTTAAATAACGAAAAAAATGTATATAGAAAAAACAAAAAGGCTAAAGTCATGGGTGAGCAACTTTTTCAATATATAATAATAATACGGACTTCTCCTTTATCTTCTTTTATTAAGGAAATAGAGTGTGACTAAGCGCATCACACAACTTTTTTTTTAGTTTCTCATGATGTTTATAAATATTTGTTTATTGTATACTCTTTTGGTTTTACAAATAAAGTTGATACATTAATACTTTGGTATTGTTAATTAGTCCTTGCTTGACTAAGCGATTATTTTTTATCGCATGTTAGTGTAGGAATAAAATTAAATGCTTTTCAATATTATCAACTTTCTCGTTAAATAAACATAATAATATATAATTGTAAAGAAAAATCTAGTGCCTTCCCTTAGATATCCTCGCACACACACTCGAACACATCATTATATATATATATGTTCGGGAAGGTTTCCGCGGTTGGTTGTATGTGGAATAATGTTTTCCCAGGTTGGTCCGCGTTGATTGTTGAGATTAACTCGACGTTTCGGCTCTCCTTTTGGAGCCATTTTCACGAGTTTTGTGTTCGGAAGTGATGGTGGAGGTGGTTTGTTTCTGTTTTCGGGATCGCAATCTTGCTAGTCCCTAAGTTTGATCGGTGGATGTGGATGTTGATGTGGCGGTGGTTTGGATTTCGCTCCGAGATCCAGGGCGGGCTTAGTTGGGTGTTGTGTTATTAGTGTTTTGTTTGGGTTGACTTCGAGGCCACAATCTGCCTACTCCTCGAGTCGTTGTGTGTGTGGAATGTTTCCGAGGTGTGTTGTTCTCTGTGTTCTAGGTAGTGGTTGTTTGGATTGTTTTTTAGGAAGTGTTTGGTTGGATGGTGTGGTGACGGTTGGCGCGTTGGTTGGTTCGGCTCGGAACCGGGGCCTCAATCTGCCTACTCCCCGGGTCGAGGTGTTGCTTGGTCGCTCGTTCGAGCTCAAGTGACTGGTTGTTGAGCGAGTCACTCTTTTTATAGGCTCTGTGGAAGGATTGGAAGGGTTTGAGGGAGTAGAGGAGTTGGAGGGATGATGTGGTTCGGGTCCGGTCGGCTTTGTTCGGGTGTGTTTGATCGGAAATTAACGGTTTCCAGGCCGTTGAGGGATTTCTTTCATCCTCTTGTTGAGACATGTAGGTCTTTTTTCTATCTCGATGGCTTCTCGTATGATACGGGTGTTGTAATTGTCTATGTGCACTAGAGCCCAGTGTCTTACACTGTTCGAAGTCCATGTTGTGTCCTGTTTCAATGTGGTGTTTAACGATGGCCGATCTTAGGTCGAAGTTCATTAATGCTATCTTATATTCGTAGATCCTGAATTGGACACGTCTGTTTGTTTGGCCTATCTAAGAACGATAGCATATGGAGCATGGTATTTCGTGGACTCGAGGGGCTTCATTTGGGATTGTGCCTTTAGGGTTTCTGAGGTAATTTGAGAGTTTTTGGTATGTGGTGAAGATCGGCTTCTTTTGGAGAATACGGCCGGTTCTGTATGTGACGTCTTTAATGTATGGTAGGAATTTCTGTGTATGTGTTGGAGTTTTCGGTTTCTGTTGTTTGTTGGGTTGGATGTTTTGGTTTTTCTTCATACCGTATATGTTTCATTATTTGTTTTTTGTTATATCCGTTTTCTGTTAGTGTTTCTGGTAATCTGTGTATTTCGGTTTGTTTGTTACGTGAGAGTCTGTGAGTCTGAGTGATCGGGTGATTAGAGTGCGCATTACTGAGTTTAATTCCTGCTGGTGATGTGACTCTGCGTTTAAATAACGGTTTGTGTGTGTTAGTTTTCGGTAGACAGTATGTGAGAAGCCTTGATCAGGAGTTTTTGTAATTTGGACGTCTAGGAAAGGGAGGGAAAGGTCTTTTTCGGTTTCCATAGTGAATTGGATCTGTGGGTGTATGTTGTTTATATGGTCAAGAAATGTGTTTAAAGTGTTTTTGCCATGTGGCTAAATCACGAACGTGTCGTCTACGTATCTCAGCCAACACGTGGGTTTGTATGGTGATGTGTTGAGTGCTTTTGTTTTAAAGTCGTCCATGTATATATTAGCTAACACGGGTGAGACTATAGATCCCATTGGAGCGCCTTGGACTTGTCTATAGAATTGGTTTTGGAAGGTATAGTATGTGTTTGTAGGGCAGTGTTTTATAAGGGAGATAGTTTCAGAGGAAATATTGTGTTTTTGTTCGAGAATGTCCAAGGTTTCTTTTATTGGAATATTGGTGAACAGAGATACCACTTCGAAACTGACTAGTATGCTGTCTGGCGTGATTTGGAAGTCTTTTAGGGGTTCTAAGAAATTGAATGTGTTTTTGACGTAGGATGGTGCTTGTTCTGCTAGTGGTTGTAGAGTTTTGGCTAGGTGTTGGGCTAATTTGTGTGTAGGTGAGCCCAAGGCATTGATTATGGGGCGTAGGGCGACTCCAGGTTTATGGATTTTTGGAAGGCCGTAATCTCGGGGTATTCTAGAAGAGTTTTTTCGGGGTGTTATTTGATTTTTAATGTCTGGGTCCAGGTGGGATTTAGTAATTGGTGATTAAGTGATTGTTTCTAGATATGTTGTGGGATTACCTTAGGTCTTTTTGTATTCTATATTGTTTAAGAGATCGGACATTTTGTTGTATTCTGTGGTGATAAGTGTGAATGTCGCGTTACCTTTGTTGGCTGGGAGGATGATGATATTTTTGTTGTTATAGAGTGTTTTTAGGGCGTTCCTGTGCGTTTAAATTGGAAGGAGCGGGGGGGAGGGGGTTCGTAATATTTGTGCTATGTCTTGTCTGGTGATTTCGCCTTCGTTTGTTGGTAGGTGTGAGATGGCGCTTTCGGTTTGGGAGATGATGTGTTCGAAAGGTATGTCTTTCGGGACTGATCACGAAGTTGAACCCTTTGGAAAGTCCTTTTGCTGTGATGGTGTCTATGGGTGTATCAGAGATGTTATGGACTGTATTGGTGTTTGTAGGTTTGGGTGTTTGTTCTGGTTTTTGAGCTGGTTGAGTTTTTGTGTTTGATTTTTGGTTTTTTCTGTAGATATGTAGATAGCTTTTTCAAAGTGGTCAATAGTATCCCATAAGATCGGGTGGATGTTGTAAGTATGAATTTTAGTGAGGGTTGTGTAGAGAAAAGAGTTTATTGTGTTGAGGATTCGTCTGGTGTTGTGTATAGAGTCTCTTAGTAAAGCTAAGCTGACTCTGTTAAGAATTTTTGAGATGGAGTAAGTTTTTGTCTGGTGTCTCAAGTGCAGTGATTTCGGTGTGACGCTTAGGTTGCCTCATGCCTTAAGAAAAGCGAGATCAGAGAGGCTTTGGTGTTTTTGGATTAAGAGTTTTGAGTACGTCTTTTGTTTCTCACTCAACAACCAGTCACTTGAGCTCGACCGAGCGACCAAGTAACACTTCGACCCGGGGAGTAGGCAAATTGAGGCCCCGGATCCGAACCGAACCAACCAACGCGACAACCGTCACCACACCATCCAATCAAACACTTCCTAAAAAACAATCATAACAACCACTACCTAGAACACAGAGACCAACAGAAGCCTCGGAAACATCCACACAACGACTCGAGGAGTAGGCAGATTGTGGCCTCGAAGTCAACCCAAACAAAACACTAACAACACAACACCCAACCAAGCCTGCTCTGGACCTCAGAGCGAAATCCAAACCACCGCCCCATCCACATCCACATCCATCGACCAAACTTGGGGACTAGCAAGATTGCGACCCCGAAAACAAAATCAATCCACCTCCACCATCATTTCCTAACACAAAACTCTTGAAAATGGCTCCAAAAGGAGAGCCGAAACGTCGAGTTAATCTCAACAATCAAAGCGGGCCAACCCGGGAAAACATTTTTCCACATATATATATATATATATATATGTATAGATGAGTTATCATGACCTTTAGGAAAACCTAGTAAAATACAACTTCCGGTTCCGGAAGTGAACCAAAGTCGTCTTCGATTTTGATATAATATATGTATACAGTATTAATTCCGTACAATCGTATATGAATTATCATGATTTTTAGAAAAGCATTAGAATTAAAATACCACTTGCGGTCACCGGAAATAGCTCAGAAGTTGATAGAGATCTATGATTTTGCAGAAATTCATTTATGTAAAATTTGATTGATCTACATTAAAGCCTAGTTAGCGTACTAACGAATATACACACCATAATTAGAAAGAAGGTATTTTCCAACTCAAGGAGGTCCAAAACACCAAGAACATTTAAAATCTCAAAATTAATTTTTCGTACGATTACAACACTTCACCTATCTATCTACTATTATTAAACGAGCTAATCCTGTATATTTATATATCTCTCTTTTTATGTGTGTATGTAATTTTTTTCTTTGAAAACGGCTCTAACGATTTTGATGAAATTTGGTCAATTTACTAATTCGGGTACGAGGAACAAATTGCGCTAGGTCTCATATATTTAGGGTGTTTCTATTTTATGGAGCCAATTTTTTACGAATAACCATATCTCTTTGGTTTGGCTCCAAAAGGAGAGCCGAAACGTCGAGTTAATCTCAACAATCAACGCGGGCCAACCCGGGAAAACATTTTTCCACATATATATATATATATATATATATATATATATATATATATGTATAGGTGAGTTATCATGACCTTTAGGAAAACCTAGTAAAATACAAAAATCTAATTTCATATGTCTCTTTTAGGGACTCTTTTTGTGCATTAACAAAAAAACTGAGTGACGCTCAGCTAGGTATTAATTATATAAGAAAGTAGAGTAAAATTAAATTTTAGAAATAATAGTAATATATAGAAAATAAGTTCTTTTTATTCTTATTCATAGCTAACCCACTAATTCGGAAAATATTGCAAGAATAAAACATCTGAGAATGCGCAGAGCTAGATTGCCGCAATGAACTTGAATCTGCGCAAGGGATACGGAATTTCTCGCTTCGATCGCAATATTTTCAAAATAAGAGTGTGGATTTTGAGATATTGGCACCCGAATCTATCTTAAAAATTGTGATATTTGATAAATTTTAAAATTTAGGATGCCATTTAGATCTATTTGCCATGAACCGATTTTAAAATTTTTTGCAAATATGTACTCCATTTATGCTTTATCCTAATCCGAAGTCCAAATTTTATGACACACAAAAGAATATAATAACGAACTTTTCAAGTTCGTTTAATAATTGCTAAAATTGAGTGATACCTAATGAAATAAATAAATAAGAAAGATGAACAAAATTAGTAAACGAGTGAGTAAATTTTCTTCTTTTTTTTTAACTAATTCATTTAGACTCGTTCTCTTGTATTTTTATAAATTTTCCTAAGCACTTCAACAAATAAATTTTTTTTTTACTTTCTCTTAATTTATCAGGCTCGTATCTAGGGTATTGCAGGTAGGGCAGATGTCCTGGGGACCACTTGAAGTGGGGGCGCCAAAAAACTTTATTTTTTATTTTTTCTTAAGTGGCAGCGTCTCATCTGCAGGAACCACATTGAGTTTCATTTTGTTGAAAGGGGTTAGGGGCACCACCCTACAAAAATATCAGCACTCACCCCTGATTAGTACCGCTTACATGAATTTAAAAAAAAAACCGTTTTTTGTAAATTTTTTTCGGTTAATGTACTCAGAAATGTTATATAAAAAAAAAAAAACTTATGGAAATCTATTGTAAGTACATGTTTTTAAAAATCTCTCGCTCAATTTGCAATAATACCCTACTGATATCATTATTAATTCTATACTTATTCACAATACTCTTCGCAAATTACATACTTTGACAGTATACATCGAGTATATTTTTCTATTATTTAAATTTTACTTGCAAAGGCATTAAACAGGCTTCTTAATTATACACTACAAAGTCTATAAAATTGATAAATGCAAATTATTAAAATTTTCCGACTCACCTGCTATTGGCGATAAATATCCTATTTAAGCCCCTGCGTGAAATAGATATATACTCTTTTCACTCCGTGGATTCTACACTCTAAAACTATAAAATTATACTTAAGACAAGGACGGGATCCCCGAGTGCAGCAAGGTGAGAAATAAAAACAAGTATGTTCTTGTAGTCGACGTTTCTGAAGAAATGCGGCAATCCTGTCCCTAACTAAAGTCAACAAGTAGAGCTATCAAAAAAGAATAACAGTCATTAAATTATATTTTAACATATAATGAATATCATTAACTCATAAATCTGGGGGGGGGGGAATATAGGCCCCAGCCGGGAATCAAACCCACTCGATTTCTGGATTCACAACTAAACTACCAGATTTTTTGGACATGTAAGATCTCTTGATTACTGTCTCATTTTTTCAGCTTAGTGAGAATAAATATTAATTATATGTTTAAATATTATTTCAGTAATCATTATTTTAGTTTTAGAGAGGGGATAATATATAATATTTGTGAAATTAGCAGAGTGGAAAAAATATAATATCTATTTCAAATAAAAAAAGTTCGATAATAAATTAATCCTTTTATGATTATTGAAGTATCTTTTAAAAAAATAAAAGTCGAATGACAAATTCACAAAATGAAGGAGAACCAATCAAAATGAACTAGGAAACGAAATTTTGATATTTCTTTACTGAATTTGCTCATCTTACCAATCCGTATATATACATAATGTATCACTAAATTTAGACAATTTTTTAAATTTTTACTTTAAAATAATCCTTATTTAATGGCTAGCTATAGTTATTATAGAAATAATTAGCTTATGGCTAATTTTCTTTCTTTTACGATATTTCAAGTTTATTTGTATCCTTTTTCCTTATTACATATTATTATTCTCTCTTTCTCTCTCTCTCAAATCCTCAGTTTATTCATATTTGTTTTAAAATTCGTATTTCATCCATTCTTTCTCCATGACCTTTAACAAGACAACCTTTTTATAGTGATCTATTATTGGCTCTTTCATGTCAAACTCATTCATCACCCATTCATTCCTAACTCGATCTCTACTACTGCGATAAACATTCTTTAAATAATTAATTGAGTTATCATTCATCTTCCTTTCATGTAGTCAATGTGTGGCATATCCATGTTTCAAATTCTTAAAGTATAAGATATACGTCAGGACCAACAATCGTAACCTGTAATCACTTATGGAAGAGAGATTAACAGAGCTTCCTTAATAATTAAGCAAAGCACAGACCCCCACTCCGTGGTTCAGAGATTAGAGATAGTGATAATGTCAATTTTTAACCTTCAAAGCCAAGGGGTGTGTGTTCGGATCCTAGGAAGTCCGATGAGATATTCTATATAATATATCGTTAAAAGTCTATATGGCCCTAGATGCCGAAAAACAAAAAAAATTACACACAAAGAGAAAATCTTTTTTTTCTTTTTGTTTCATCTTTATGAATAGAAAAATCTAACAAATTAAAAATTCTTTTGATAAAAATTATAATTACTAACAAACAACTTTTATTGTAAAAGTTTTTCTTTAAAAAATAATTTTACTTTTTTACATAATTATCACTTATAAATGAAACTATATGACCATCAAATAGATATAAACCAATTATTATTATGGCTAGAATGTATTTGCCAAAAAGTCCTTTCGGTTTTTTAAGCGAAAATAAGACACAACTTTTAAACACAAAGCGATTTATTCAATTAATGATATAATTGCCGTTTTGTTACAGTATCTTCTGCCATCTCATGGGCAGATTTATAATTCCATGCTCAAAGAATTTCCTGTCTTTACTGGCAAAAAAATTTTCCAGGTGGATTTTTACATCTTCTTCAGA
>JAAAKE020045669.1:0-10933 GCA_010014785.2 Anisolabis maritima
AACAAATAACAAATGAACAACTTAAAAAAAAATATAGTTATATATAGTACTTATCAATTAGCAGAGCCATGACATCTTGCAGGGTTCCAGCACCACCAGTGAACACTACACTAGGATCACTTTGAAGGGGGGTTCCGAGGCAGGTGTAGGGATTTAATATATCCCGGTGTGGGTGTCAGAGACACCTGACGAACAGTACACTTTTAATGCACAATATTTGGTCTCTCTGTGGAACCTTTCTTGATGTGGATGTATATTAGCACAGTTTTATATATTAAAATGAAGTCTTCTTCATTTAGGTGTAAATAGTTTAATATTTGAAAATGAAGTGTTAATTTTAAGAAACGTGTTAAGAGTTACATAGTTAAAATAGAAGTAATGTTTCAAGAAACATGTTAATAGTTTCCGAGTTAAATATGAAGTAAGTTTCAAGAAACGTGTTAATAGTTTCTTAGTTACAAAAGAAGTAATCTTTGCCAGGCTTCTTCTGCCCGGGCTTTTGGTACCCCGCTTTTCCTGGTATTTGCCGAATAGCCAATTAAAGGGCGAATATTCCCTCCAAATTTTTCTATTGGCTATTGGCGACGTCATTTTTAAGTAGAGGAGGTCAGAGGTAAAAGACGGCACCAGAAATACAATTGGTGATCTCATTGCGGCCCGTTTGTTATTTCGCCGACAAAGAGAATACACACACCGTATGATATAAAAAAAAATACATAAAAAAATATAATAAAATAAAAAAAATAAATATTACTTATTTCTATAATTTGAAAAATTAAAATTAAGGAAGTAAGGCTTATACCTTTACAATATAATTATTTCTAAATTTAAATGTAAAAATTTATAATATATGAATCAATGCAGACGCGTAGATATTACTTAGAGCTAAAAACAATTTTATTTAATAAATAGGCCAAATACAAAACTTTCAATTCTTATAAAAAGTAAAAATCTGGGGTGACTAACCGCACATCACGCAACTTTCTCTTACCTGTTTAGGTAAGAGAAAATAATATAATGTGCTGCCATACCAGATTTTTGTAGAGACATATTTTTATTTATAAAGCATATCAGCATCCAAAAGGTAAATAATCATCAGCTCCACCAATTTTTTCATTCCATATTTAGACCGAAGTCAAAATTTAGAAATATAAAAAATTTATTTAAGTTTATTATCAAACTTAGTATTTAAAAATATTTATATTTTGTTACCCTGGTAAAATTTTCGGAAACATTTTTATAACATAAAAAAATAAATAACAGAGAATATTTTGTATATCAAATTGACATTTAAATATTATATGAATATTTTTAATGAGAATTTCCCACCTCGCTCAGTTTAACATTCTATTCCTTCTTGAGATTAAATTTAGTCAATTTTTATTTTATAATTGCCTTTAAAAAATCGTATATTTTGTTCCTGATATAAATTTAATTAAGATAAACGAGAAGAGAACTGTAGATGTATATATATATATATATATATATATAAAAGTTGACCAATAAAAAGATCCTTGTTTTATTAAATATCTTAATTATCTTTTTACAATTTGTTGCTCTCATCACTAATATTTTAAATCTAACTTGTCGACTTAATGGTAAACATTATTACTACAATTAAGTTGACAGGAGACGATTAATCAAAAAAGGCACCCTCAATAAATTAAAGAGTTAATTCTTTTTTTCTTAATTAAATCAATTATATTTATTAGAGGAGAGTTAGGCTTTTGTCTTAGGAGACGCTCTCTGAAATTCTTGTTTCGTTCCAAAGGGGGCATTTAGCCAGGGAAGCTTCTGTGAATTGAAAAGAAGCACGACCCAATATAGGGCTGAGTTCTGAGGAACTCAATAAAGACGGGACGGGGAACAAGGAGAAAAAAGTTCGCGCCTCCACGAGTTAATTTCTTTCTTGTTGTCTTGACTCTAAAAGCTTGTTAGTTGGAGCATGTAATTTACTCGTTTCTAATTTGGCAACTGCCTGTGATATTACGAAGAAGTGATCAAATAAATAATCTCCCGTTGTAAGCTTAATCCATTTGTAGTCGTGTCCATTTTGCAAGTTGTGATCGTAAACAAACGGTTCTGTGTGTGTGTGTGTGATATGGCCTTTTGTTTCGGAAATGGTCCATTGGGGCTCACCTCTTGCCAGGAAACGACATCAGTTCAAAACCAAAAGACGAGTTGTGAAGAGAGGCCTTTAATAGGCAAAAGGGGAATTTGTTCTCTGGCTGGTAACTTGGATTTCACTCAGGCCAAGTTTCAAAACAAAAAATCTCTCTCGTCGTAAGAATCTATCTGCTCAATGAATTTTATTCTAAAATATATTATCATTTCGATGCCAAAATATCTTTGTCATTTTCAATGATCAATATTTGAAGCCCAAAAATAAAAATACAAAAAAGTTCTAAATTTATAATAATTTAACATCCCAATACGAACTTTGCTGATCAGTTAGGTACTAACACATAGAGTACTTATATAAGAGTAACCCTTAGGTCAAAACATTATTTTATAATTTAATTTAATTAATTCAATTTTAATTATTGTATTTTATTCTTTATTAATTTATTTTTTATTTTTGACCTAACTTATAACTTTTATGGCCTTTCAGATCAATTAAAAAGAATTTTTATTAACGCATTATGCGCATTTATATACTCCGCCGTCTGTCACTTTTTTAGAGTCAACTACAATAGGTTAAGCCATTTAGAGATTCCTCTTAACCTGATTTGAAAGAATTATTTTTTGAAAATTCGATAAATTTTTATACAAAGTAAAGTTGCATATTAACAATTAAATTGATAATTAACGTTTATTTCTGAGCATATATTTTGCTGGTGGATCAAGTGACCATTTGGCTTCCGGGAGACGAACCCGGGATCTCCAGCCTATTCGGGGCTTCCTTTGCACCAGGCCTTGGATACTCAACCACATCCCTGTATTTATATAGATCTCATCCTAAAGCTAGTCCCTCGTGAGTGAACAGTTCTTGAAAACTATTCAACTAAATTGATAATTATATAGCTCAATGTTACATTAAAAATGCAACACGTAGGCGTGTATGGAAATTAATATCAAATATGATTAAAATATGAAAAAGAGGCAATTGAATTTTATTTCTTTGTTTAACAATTTATTATGTAATAAAATATTATACTACACAATTAATTTGATTATATAAATATTTGTATACACGCGTTATATTCATTTTCAATTTCTTTGTAATTTGGCCTATTTTTAAATAAATATTATTTATCATTGTTACAGTAGTTCGTTGAATCAACAATATTAAATTGAATAAATTTAATTTTTCAAAAAAAGAAAATGAATTAAAGCCTTTTTGCTTTGGAAAAAAATATTAAGAATAATTTCAACGGAATTATTATGAAGAGAAAAAAACGCATAAAACCTAAGTATTTACTTTTAGCAAATTAAGTTAGATTTTTCTTGATGTTAATAAGGCTTCGTAGAACAGACAGGTTTTAAGAATAAAGCAATTAAATTTTTTTACATTCACAATATCAAATATTGATAATCTAAAATTCATGGAGCTCAAGAAAAAATAAAGTAATTTTTTTTACATAATCTGGACGTATTTTGTTGATGGAGTCGGTGCTATGTGTACACAAAAAAATTTTCCAAGTCCCTTAAAAAGGGTCCCTTCAATAATTAATAAATTTATTAATATTTTTTTGGAAAAAAAATTACCCCTTAGAACGATTTTTTATAGAAGAATAATCCATTAAAAATAGTTTGTTTTTTTTTATTTGAAAACATAAAGAACAATAATAAAACAATGCTAAAAAAAGAAAGAAAGTAATAAGGGGATAATAATAACAAATTCTTTTATTTTCGCAATTTTATGGATCTTGATATCTTGTAGCTACAACTGGTAGCATCAGCTAAAGTAGTGATCCCATCTGTCTCGTTTTATTAAATAAATATTTAAAAGCAAATTTTTATTATTTATCAATAGAATTAAAAAAAAAAAATTATTTATTTCACTAATAAAAAAATTAAAGAATTCTTTTAATGTTAGATTTCATGGTAATAGCATTACCATTAGTACTCGCTCACTAAAAAGGTAAAATATTTTTATAGTTTTATATGAAGTTTCCGGCTAATTTCAATTTTTTCGTCTCGGAAAGGAGGGCCCATCCACCTTTAGAGCCTCTGTGAATTTCATCTGACCTTGTCCTTTCTTTTTCACCCTATTTTTATTTCCAAGTTTGCATTTCGAGGCCTCCATGAAACGGGGGCTTATGCCCATTGCCCCTTGCCGGTTCTGATTAAATTAAAAAAATAAAAATCAAGAATTAAATTTAAATACAAATTATATATATGTTCTTGAAGGTTTCCGTGGATCGTTGTATGTGGATTAATGTTTTCCCGGGTTGATCCGCGTTGATTGTTGAGATTGACTCGACGCTTCGGCTCTCCATTTGGAGCCATTTTCAAGAGAGTTGGGTTAGGAAGTGATGGTGGAGGTGCTTTGTTTTTGTTTTCGGAGTCACAATCTTGCTGATCCCCAAATTTGGTGGGTGGGTGTCTCCGAGGTTTGGATTTCCCTCTGAGATCTAGGGCGCGGACCAACCCGGGAAAACATTATTCCAAATATATATATATATATATTCTTTTTATACAATAAATAAAGTTTAATTTTCTACAAAGAAAGC
Source organism: Anisolabis maritima (assembly GCA_010014785.2). Lineage (NCBI taxonomy): Eukaryota > Metazoa > Arthropoda > Insecta > Dermaptera > Anisolabididae > Anisolabis > Anisolabis maritima. Next base: position 4,677 of record JAAAKE020045669.1, read on the forward strand.
AAAACAATTTAATGAATTGTATTACTATTTAAGTCAATATTTATTATAAAAATTTAACTATTAGAAGTAAATTAATTGTTAATTAAATGATGAATAAAATTATTTTAGATGAGACTTTAATATAATTGTCAAAAATTGATTAAGGTTTCTACAGTGTATTATGAAGAAACCTAAATCATTAATAAATATATCTAAACTGTCTAAAAAGCCTCCAGGCAATTAGTTAACCTTATTGTGATCATTCAAAAATTGATTAAACATTATTTTTAGATAGAAAAATATTATTTATATAAAAAAAAGGGAAACATTTCTCCTTTGAATACAAATTAATTACGGCTTAGTGAATAAATGAATAACTTATAGGGTAAAAAATTAATTTTAAAAAGTATTATTTTATATCTATAAGAGAATTCAAATTATTGATTTATTTAAAAGGAGTTAAAATAAAAAACAGAGAATATTTTGTGGTCAAATCTCATCTCGTTTATTTCCAATATACCAGTAAACCAGCCAAGCACTCCGCTCTCGGCGGGTCTCGTATTTTTTCTGGGGCCTTCGTCCCCTGGACCACCAAAGTTTTTAATTTTTATTTATTAAATGCTACGCATTTTATTCTGCCTGTAGAGGTTTTGATATTATCAAATACATTTTAATAATATTAATAATAATTTTGAAAAAGCATTTTCAATAATATTTTAGTAGTTTTATATTTTTAAAATTTCAAGGAAAAACAATAATAAGACAAAAAAAACTGACAAAACTTGGGATTTTTAATTTTTAAAGTTGGTCCTTTATGTTGTATAAAATATTGGCATTTAGATGCTATATGTAGAGTTTTGAGCACTTACTCCCTCTGGTGTTGAGCTCTGATTGGCTGATTTCATGGTGCGCAAAGTATATTTAAAACTCCGTATCAAGTCTTTAATTAAAATTAAGTGGTATTTAGAGAAATTTCCGAACTATTTTAACTATATAGATGGGAAGGATTTTTCAAAAATTTTCCAATGATATGAAAATTTTAAAAATTATATAATTTGAAGCTACATATGAAAAAAAATTTTAAAAAAATAATAGCGACTTTTTTATAATATATAATGACAAATGATATTTCATTAAATATCAAGGAATTTCTAGCATACAAATAGAAATTATTAAAAATTTAATTTGATATTTTTTTATGTGTTGGAATGTCGTTGAATATCATTTTTATCATCATTAGAGTTAGGATAATGAAGTTATTTTAATATTGAAATTAGAAAATAAACTCGGTTAATAAAGTGATTAGTATTTAAATCATGAGTCCAAGGAGGAAGATAAGCCTGCCCGTCTCACAGCTTGTCTCTGGATTTGGGAAGGGAAGGACTGGCATATAGAGAGTCAGAGAAGAAATGCCATTGTTAGCTCAGTTAACTCGTTGCATGTGAGGCCCTGAGTGATACTCCTTACCATTATATTTGCAAATATTTCTACTTACAATGCCATACAAATTTGATATGTTGTGCATGTTACAACTTAATCAGAACCCACTGGGGAGCTGAATAGTAATCTCTATTAGACTTTTCAGTTTTCTCTTTGAAATTGGTAAAAAATTCAAAATTTTTTGTTTTTTTTTTGAGCATGAAAGAACTGGGCCGAGTGTTTGCTGAATACACACAGCTCAGTTTTATGCACAGGGAAAATATTAGTGTGCGACAAACAAAGAAAAAGTCTTGAAGCCTTTGACCTCTAGCATGCCAAACTCGCAGCCCGTGGAAGAAATTTTTTGAAGCTCTCAAAGAAATTCTCATAAATTTTGCACCAAAAATTGCAAAAATAAACAGTTTAAATGGCATTCAAAACAACTCCAAATCTCATGAAAGAAAAAATTTTAATTTGTTTTCCCTCCCCCACACCAACCAAGAATTCTGGCTCCCCTATTGGGTACGATTTCTTGATCCTTCTTTTATTTCGTAATAATGGTTTTAATAGAAGTATTTGGGACGCATTTCTATACAAGAGGCCACTGGACTTAAGTACTTTGAGTGATTGGGCGTTCTCACTGATGTCACATAATCGCTTCATTTAAAATAATTATGTTTTCTATTTTACTTATATAATGTTTTTTTTTAATTGGCTAGTTTTTATTTTTATTCTATCCTGCGATGCATATTTTTATTCCCTCTTAATCCCTCTCTATATGACTTAAGTTAGGATCCCATTTCACGAGGAAGAGAAGAGGAAATAGGCGCAGGCAGCCAAATAAAAGCCTCTCTAGTCCTTTGAAAAAACGAGACGGTTCGGATAAAATTTATTTATCCATTTCAATCAATGTTTCTGATGGGAGAGAGTTGAGTTTCTAGGTGTATGAATAATCTTAATACATTTATCGACAATTTATTCAATTGTTATATATGAATATGGTGATGTATAAGTGATATATGATTTTGTAAAATTTTTTAAAAATTAGTTATTTGTTCTAATAAAAGATACACTCAAATGAGCAAAATTATATATTGCCATATTCATACATAACAAATAAATGCATTGTCGATGAACGTATTAACTTATTATCTATACAGCTATAGATTTATCCGAAACGTCTCGTATTTCAAGGTACTAGGGGCTTTTATTTTGCAGCCTAAGCCTATTTCCTCTTCTCAGCGCTGAATACAGCCATTAATATTCAAACAACTCAATTCGTCCTTGTATTCTCCAAACTCCATAATTAATTTTGATATTTATCAAGGATAACATTTTTTTTAAATTAAAATATATTAATGATAATTAAACTGAAGAAGTCAACGGTTGAAAAAAAAAATAAATAATTTATTTGAATTTAGCAATATTTCATTTTCTCTGGGCGGAATAAAATTAAACCTTTGAAATAATTGATTACTCCTGTAAATGATCACCGAATTATAAACATTAATGATATAAATTTTCGAAGAGCATGTATCTAATTTTTTATTTCTTCTTGTTCTATACGAAGCCTTAATAGAAGGGCTGTTTAAATATTCTCTTTGATTAAAAAGCTACATAATGTAAGATTATAATTGGTGTATTAAAAAGAATATGTTGTATTGAAAAATTTTCCCCTGGGAAGTCGTTAAATGTCCCAAGTGTGATGAATAAAAGTGCTTAGATGGCTTTTTAATATAATGTTAGAAATTGACTAAACATTCTCTTTGGATACAAAGATATCAAATTAATTACCCCGAAAGACACTGAATATATGCTATGGAAAAAAATTCTCTATAGAAATCAAATAATGATAAATAATGGCTGTGACAAATTTTTCCATTACATATTCACTGGCTTTTGTTATATCTGATAATGAATTCGATATAATTTATAAAATAGACTCTGTTTAATCAATATCTGATAATAGAATAATAATAATAATAATAATAATAATAATATAGTTTTAATATATATATTTATAAAATATTTAATTTTTCAATACGATATATTTAAATTATGAAAAGAGGATTTTCTATTTATTTTTACTTTTCCATTTCCAAATTACTTTTTATAAATTATCCAATATACGATATTTTATATATAATTCACTTTTGAATTAATGACCTATAAAATTTTAATTCTCACGAATACTTACTTATCCTTACTTTTTTTTATTTTAAATATATTTTATAAAACAAACGATTTTATTTAGAATGAGCCAGAGTGCCCATGATGCCTGTTTGATCCTATTCAAAATGTTCAATTCTTTTCGAAGCGCATTGGGTAAATTTTTTTCTTATTTCTTTTTTTTTATTTAATGAATAATAAAAACATTTATTGTTATTATTATTATCATATTTATTGCTGTTATTTGTATTGTTCCATTTTGATAAAAGACACAAAATTAATGGTACCATGGCCTTGGTTTTTGGTTGCTGGAAGGTAGGCAACCCAAATGACCAACTCTGAATTTCCCGATTATTGCTGTAGAGTTTCTCTATAGAGGAGAATATATACTCATTTGTTAATTTCTATAAAGATTCAAAAAGTGCCTATGGAGCACTTAATCGAAATATCTATTAGCGTTGGTGATTTGATTTGTCAATCATCCGGCTACCAAACAAAATTTCTGCAATCCATGGTATGTAAAGTAATTTTTTCCTTTTTCTTTTCAAATGGTCAGAGGGATGAATGACTGATAAAATTCGGACAATAGTCTAAGACGTTCAGACACAGACACAAAGAGTCAATTAGTGAACTGCTCATTTGGAGTGTCTAACTCCCAGCAACGAAAGACATCAAATTAAAATTTTTTCCATTTAGGTATTTAGTACTCTGCGTGCAAACATATATAGAAAAACGAAATCACATTGTTTCAAATCAGTTTGTTTATTATCTATTATTAGTCCTGATATTCTTACATTTATTTGTTCATACAAAATTCTATATTGTTAAACAACTGCTTTCTCTACCAAAGGCCCTGATGAAGATGATCGGCACTCTGCAAATAAATTGAGCTTTTCTATTTATTCCTCTGGATCCTTTTCCTTTTGACATTGTAATTCAACTACTCAGCCATCATCATCATCTACTCATCATTTCATAGTGGTTATAAGACCTACTATTTTTAGACAATACTGGCAACAGCTCCATTTATACTATCTATACTATTTAAAATACAATGGCCATATTATTATTAATTTTCAAAGTTAGACATTACTAACTACCTCTTTTTTCCTTACACTTCTGCACAGCATTTCTTTATTTTTATATTGCTCTCTTTAGTTTATTTAATAATATAATAACTTATTATAATTATTAGACGCTAATATCTAAACGACCAGTCATATATACAAATTTTTTATGCTTGAAATGATTTTTAACCGCCCATCCATAACAAACATGACATGAAAGATTAATAGCTTTTATTCCCTGAGGAGACGCATAAAACTGTAGCAAGCTAAATATAGAAAAATCAATTGAAAATTAATATCATCGATAATTTAATAATAATAATAAAATCACCTTTTGTGATGCTTTATTGTAATGTCGCTTTCTTAAATTGATCAGGTTATTTTTATTGCTTTTCAAAGTACCTTTAAAAATTCAGAGGGTTTTAACTTTAACACTTCCCCTTTAGTGATGGCCTCTTTTAGATGTGTGTATATATATTGGAAGGGACACTTTTAAGACGAATGGACCACTGGGGTAATCGTGATTACTCCACATAAACACAGACACCGAAATGAGCTCTTGGAGATTGTGGCCCTATCATTGTTCGTAAATTGGAAAATAAAAATTAACCCACTGTAAAAAGTGAGTTTTGTGCTTTGATCACGAGTTCTGATATTGGATGGGGATAAAAAAAAGTGATAAAATCATCACTTACTGGCTAAGTCAATTTCTAACCATTGCCGAGATAATCTAATTCCCGATGGCGGTGCCCAAGGCGTCCAAAGCTCATCATTCATTCACATATTTATTATGCGTTGTAAACCTTGAAAGAATAGTCCGAATTTGAAAAAAATCCCTTTTCATTTCGATTAATTTCAAATGGATAAAACAAAAAAATAAAAAGCCTCCGCTTCGGTCTGGTCATATTCACACCCTTTTTATTATTTTAAAAGTGAATTAACATTAAATTCACTATTCAGAGTGACCTAAAAATATTTTCTGTCAAATAATTTTTTTAATGAAATAAAAAAAATAAAAGCTTAGAATTCGAATTTAATATTTAAACTAAATATAAAATTGATGAGAAGCTTTTCGTTTCTTTTATTTCAAAAAAAAAGAGGCAAAATAACGAAAACGGACAGAGGGAGCGAGATGAGATATTCATTAAGAAAATCTCGTTACATAAGGTTTATATTAACAGCCAACGCTCAACGGATTAACCGCTGCCTTTTCTCTTTTTCGACATCACTGATCATAAAGCAAAATAAAATAAAAAGATCCAAAACCTATAACATGACATTTTGAAAGGCTTGAATGCATAATGAGAGAAGAATAAGTACGGCATATTACTAATTTATGAAATGAGCTATTTACTTTGAAAGTGGGGCAATTAAGCCCACTTTTTGTTAAAATGAGATATTTATGTTTTGCGTTTCCGTAGACTTAAAAATATATAATTTCAAGCACTGTGGGTTTTGTAGTTAGAGACATTATAAATTTATTATCTAGTTATGATTATTCAAGTCGGTTAATGAAATAAAAGTTATTTATTTATTTATTTAATAATAATAATAATCTAACAATTCTCTCTTCAGATTTTCTTCCATTTATAGTTAAAAAGAAAAAAAAAGGGAAAATAAAAA
>JAAAKE020045669.1:11033-26416 GCA_010014785.2 Anisolabis maritima
ATATATATATGTGCTGCTTTACTGAAATATTTATTCGTTTTCAAACAATGAGAATAAAAAAAAGCATTGGAGGATTCAAGGATCACCAGGGGGCAGCCCCTTCCTCCCAAAAATCAGAGAATATTACAAAAAACAAAATAATAATAGTGCAATTAAACAAGGAAAATACATGAAAATAAATAAAATATATATTAAAAATGGAATTTCAAATAAATATCACTTATAAAAAAAAAAAAAATTACTATTTTGACAACAAATTGTTTACTGATAAAAAGAACATACTTGCTTATATCTACTATTATCATTAAGTTAATTTTTTTTTAATGGACTCGTCCTACTCTCAAAAAAACGGCTCAAATAAATGTCACTATCGAAATTTTGACCCTAAGAGGCAACCAGAAATTACCAGCCTGGCATTTCTCTTCCCTAGTCTCTTCCAGGCTTTTTTCCTTTCATAAAGCTTTATTTGAAAGCTATGTTTGACTCCAGGGGAAGGCAGTGGCAGCAAATAAATAGCCTTTGGATGCTTAATTATAGAAAAATTTTGAGATATTCGAACACATTTGCTCTTCTTCAGTCAAACTTCAGTTTCGCAAGAACGCTTCAATTCGTACTCACACTGCAGTGTTTAGGTAAATCTCTCACCACTTGCCCTACTTAGAGTTGTCAATTAGTGATTACGTGTAAAAATAAAAACCATTCACCCAAACAAGCGCTGTTCACAATAGCGTCATGCAAGGCATTCCTGTACATAAAATAATGTACATATGATATTCTTGAATGTTAAGTTCAGATGAAGTCTCATATCGCTTACAAGTGTAATTGATCAATCAATTATGTTTGATTTAAGAACTTAGTGTTTTGGTAACCCTTGAAGACTCGTCAAGCATGAGGAAGACCAAAACGTTGTAATAAAAGTTATTTAAAAAACCAAAGTTATATTATTTTTAAATATTACCCTGAAAATCTAAATTCACTTATCAAATATTTTTTCCTTTTTCTCACGAAGAGGCGGCGTGTTTTCCCCATCACATTTCTAATTAATTAAATTTAAAATAATATTTCTATTCTTGACCAAGTTCCTTAAAGCTGGCAAATTATAAGCTAGGACATTTGAAACGCCCTTTCCTGTTTGAGTTTATTCAATCCCTTTAGTAAGAAAAAAATGAAATTTAATTAATTTTAAAAATAAGCGAATTATTATTATTGATGTTGATATGACAGTGAACATTAGTTTTTGCATTTCTAATAAAAAATCCACAGTAATAAATTATTTCATAGAATTTTCTATAAAAAATGCATACCTATTTTTCATGGACAAATAAAATAAATACATTTGGAATAAATACTTTATAAAAAAAAAACCAAGGACATAAGGAAAAAGACATCAAATGCATTCCAATTAATTATGTCCTTCTATAAAAATAAATTTCATCTGCCGGAATACACTTTCTTTTCGAAGCGGAAATTAATTCAATGGTTTGATTTTGACGAGAGCCAAGGGTTTTAAAGGCCGTTACAAAGGAAATGTCAAATGTTTGGAAAACATTACAATTAATAAATAAAATTAAGAAAATGTCTTTTTTTTATTTTATAAAAAAATATACTATTGATAAAACTATGAATTTGTTTATTAAATCCAAATCTTTTGTTATTAACGTCATTTAGTTTTTAAAACATATCGACTGTGATTTTTTGCACTATAACAAAATACTTTGTGGAGTTTGGGTAATATTAGCTCTCGTCCAAAAGTATTACTACTATAGTTATTTCAGTGGTTTAGTGGGTGATATACCTGGGTTGCATATATTCGTTTATTTGTGTTTCCTGGAAGGCACGCAACCAATGCACCCATCAGACTAATGGGTTTTTCGATTAAACGCTCAGAGCTCTTTCTTCTAGAGCGGACTGTGCATATTGGTTATTTCACTTCTAGACAGATTTAATAACTGAGCATTCTCTTTAGAAGTCTGCAGCATTTCAATGGAAATTCCATTAACGAGCTGTTCATTTGGGTTGACTATCTTCCAATAGGCAAAAACTAACTAATTTCTGCAGTTCATAGTATACATATATACGTGTAGAGTATATCAGTGAAGAGAAAAAAAAACTTTTATATTTAATTTATATTTGAAATGCTAATTAAAATGAAATATATTTGTTAATAAATATTTTGGATAAAAATTTAGGTATTGTAATTGGTAATTAATTTATTATTATCACCATCCGTATCAAATAGATTTTCAAAATAGAATGTTTAAAAAATGAACGCATAAGCAGATAAAAAATTATTAATTAACGCGACTTTTCTAATTATTTCATTTTAAGAGCTTAAATTGATTATTCAAATTCAGAGAATAAAGAATAAAAAGCCAACTTCATAAATAATAATAACTCAAACCTCCAGTTCAAAATTTTGAGATAATGGCCGTATCTTCTTTTAATATTATATATACATAAGAAGGTATGGTAATAAAGTACACTAGTATAGAAAGTCTATGAATTTTATAAAGTTAAATAAATATTTTAATATACTTCTTTTTATATGATGTATACGTATATAATAAATATAAATAACATTCATTATAAAACTTTAAAGATATTTTGCAATAAATTTGAAATTTTCTCCTTTAAAAGTGTTAAGAAATACTCCAAAAAAGGAGCAAATAAAGTTTATTTCTGCATAAGACACTATAAAAGAATGAAACATCCGTCTTAAAGTAAATAATAAATCTGTATCTCGATTCTTATGACCTCTGGAATCCAAAATCACAAACTTAGCTCGAGGGAATAAAGAAGAATTAATTTTTAAGCGGAGCTCGTCGAGTGTTTTGCATGTCAACTCTCTAAAGTGTTTGGTTAGAGCGTATTTTCCGTCCGGAGAATCACTAAATGTGATTAAAAGCTAAACAACGCCCTTTTCTCTCTTGAGCTTTCAAAATATATAATGAAATTTTAACCCATTAGCTTTTAGTATTAAATTTGAAGTGAAAATTTGGATGTTCAATTTTTATTATAATAAAATTCCATCAGACGATTAGTATTTTGAGTCATAATAAAAATCTTTTAAAAGAGATAATCATTGAGATTATCGAATTTCTTACTACAAAACTCAAAAGGAATTTGTTTATATCTGCGAAACTACATAAATAATATTAAGATTGTAAGCCAAATCCTCTTAGTCTTTTATCCAGGGCGCCTGGAACCCGGATTTGCGATTTCCTGCGAAAGATCAAAGCGAAAACGTGACAAAATGAAGAGATCCATTGAAATTGGGTTCAAGCAAAAATGTTACAAGATAGTAGATACGAACTACATTCAATACAATTATCGAGAAATTCAGTAAAGCTTTTTTTAATTTTAAAATACTTTTATTATACTTATCAAATAAAAAATTAGTTAAATAGAATAAAATCTTTTAATCGTGTTTTTTTCTTAATATCAGAATCAGATTCTGATTTCAAAAAATTTTAACAACTTTATTAACTCTAAAATTATTTCCTTATGATAAAGAATTTTCTAAAGTTATCAATCACGTGAAAATCAGAATGAGCAGTAACAAAATATTTGCCAAACATCAAATCCTTATATTTCAAAATTAATTCTGTATCGGTTATGATATTATCAACTGAACTTTTAATAAACAGTAATTTATTAATACATAATTATTGAAAAGACATTCAGTATCCAATATCCAATTATTTTTTTATAAAGCAAATATATGTGCAAAAATTTGTTTCCCTAATAATATATAATATAATGTATCTGATATTCAGAATATTATTATAGAAAAAGAGTATCTAAGGTGTAATTTTTCACTTTCACTTTTAAAATAGGGGAGCTGAATCAACAACTGCAAATGTAGAAAATATAAATAGAAGAGAAAATCTATCCCTAAAAGCTCATTAAAATTTCATTTCAAAAGTGAAAGTATTAATGAAGTTGGGTACTGATCTCAAGGATGGCTATCACTCAATTATAAATATTATAAAAATTCCAAGTATATTATCAAACCATTTTATTTAAGAATTTTTAAGTAGTAAGGTCTTGAATTTAAGAAGAAAGCAAGTGTTTGATTTTTTTAATCAAAATAGCGATTTAAAGATAATTATTTAATAATTATAATCGGAAATTCAAAGTGTGGCCATTCTTATAAACGCCATACATTTGCTATAATTTATACATAACAACTTTGTCATTCTCTGTAATTCATTCATAATATATTCGGCCATCTTGCTGTGAATCCTCAAAGGGAATCGCTGAAATAAATTGCTCTTCTCTGCTCTTCTTTAACAAGAAGACTTAATTTATTTCTAAATATACAATATAGAAGAATTAACCTTCTTCCCAGCTATAGATCTAAGACATATAACGAAAGAATTTTATATTTTATGAAATTTTATAAATTAAGAAATAATATTAAATCATGGACATAAATATAAAAGTTTATAGTCATAGGAGGATTTTTTCGTTGGAATTTTTTAAAAAAGCTTTCAAGAAAAAAATAGAAACACCAACCTCAAGGAGATATTTCCTGAATCACTAAAAATTTTATATTTATTGATTCAGTGGCTTAGAATTTTGAGGGACTCAATTTATTAAAGATATAAATAAATAGTTTTCTTATAAAAGAATGATAATTATAAAAACGCATTTATAAAATTAAGAGATCAATGCGACAAATAAAAAACCATGACAACATGATGGTTATTCTTGTTGGAATTATTCCCATATAAGCTCCAACTTTCAACGCTTTTAAAGGAGCAAAAAAAATCTGACCAAGCCATATATTTATTTTCGACTGACCATTTCATGTAACCTGTAGTCACATGTCCGAAAAAGGTGAAAAGCCTCGATCTATGAGAATATAAATAAAATTAAATGTCTTGTCTGTCTGCCTGTTATAATTTACATCACTCAGCTGGACAGATTGTCATAAAATTTGTGTTTGTTTCCAAAAGGTTTTCATTGATTTCCAGAACGAAATACATTTTTTTTGGACATTTCTGAGTGATGAGTGTCGATCATCGTAGAGCAATAAAAAATCGTTCTGGTGTCATCAAAAGAGAAAACGGCGACGGTAGCAAGTTTAAGATACTCTGATTAATTGCGAGTGATTGCAAATCGCTGATATAACGTAACTATGTTTAGCAAATCGAGCAGAAAGAGGAACAGCTCACATCTTTAAGGGTTGGAGAGAAAAGAGTACTTCTGGAAATTATGAAGAAAACAAAATATAAAGTTATGGAAATTTCCCATCCTTTCAACTATGATTTATTTCTCAATTGTTCATTTTTAGAGTCCCTATATAGATGTCTAAATTTTAAGGGAACCGCTATGTCATAGCAAATTATATTTCGAGACTTTGACGAATATACATGTTTTGAAGATCTTAGAGAAAAACATCTATTTTCTTTATAGATATCATTTTGTTAAAGCAGTGGCGTATTTTTAGCCCTGGAGGCAAAGCAATGATTCTTTTTATTTATATATCATAAAATAAGAGTCCTATTTATACACCTGGAGAGTACGACTAATTCGAACGAAGCCAATATTTCTTATTTTCTGCCCTGCCAGGCTTCCATTTTTATTTTATTTTTTTCTATTTTTCTTTATCGAAAAAATTTACACGGCCTTGCAATTTTCTTTGTCATTGGAAGTAATGCTTTTACTGATGATAATGACAGTCGTCCTGTCCTCTGCCGAAAGCCCAGTATTAAAGTAATTTTAAATAGAGTATAGTATTATTATTATTATTATCTACTAGCAAACTTTATCTTTTAACCAGACGTTTTTCTTTTGTGCTATTCTTTTTGGCTTACATAAATGTGGAATTTCTCCGAGTTCAAAAGATTACTTATCTAACTTTTTCCAGTTATATATACTCTCCCTTTCTTTCTTAGTACTTTACCTTACAGAATATTAATAATGAGTTCGTTGTATTTTAGAAGAGTTTGATTGAAATTAAAATAAAGTCTAAGCAAAGTTTTTATTTAACATATATTTAATATTTCTTTTTAAGTTGTCTTTTTCAGTCAGTCAGTCATCATTTGAGCATAATTAAAAGAAATATATCGATATCGAAGAAGAGAATCCAAGTCAAACTTAAATTTTTTCCACCGACGTTAATGAGGAGTCATTAAATTTCAAAAAAAAAGAAGTCTCAAAAGGGTAAAAATAAAGAATAAAATAAAAATTATCACTCATAAATTAAATAAATCCAATTAAATATAAAGCTAATTGGAGAGGTGAAAATAAACTATATATGTTTTGAAGCTCTTTTTCGTTTTTAACTTAGCTTTATATTCATTCATTGAATGAATAAATAAAGGCGTTAATAACCTATAATGTTAAGGAGCTTTTTAAAGAATTATTTTTTAGACAGTTTTTATATAAATTAAATAATTAAATTCACTCCCTTAAGAAGAAAGTTTCTTCACCCTATATCATCCTAGCTAGAATGCTTGGAAGTGAATACCAAGCATAAACAGATGACTTGCGCATTTCTCATGAATTTTTTTTACTCTCTTGGAAGTTTGTTAGCAAAACTTTTAAACTGTTTTTGTTTTCACTTTTTCTAAATTATTAATTTTTATTTTAATTTTTAAAACAATAAATACAGTGATTCCTTTAAAAATATATATATATATATATATATATATATATAGTTTCAATATATAAATAACTTTTTAGAAAATGGAAATTTATTGTAGTTCCAAGTTTAGAGAATAAATTTTAAGTTTAATTAGAAAGATTAAAATCAGCAAAAGTTATTTAAGACGGGGCTGATGCTTAAATAGAAAACTAACTAACTTACAACTTTTCAAGCTAATGAAGCTCAAGTGCTTAACCAAAATCACATCCTCGACGGCAAAATAAAAAACAAACTATAAAGACATTGAATTTCTAATTGACACAAAATAATAATAAATAAAACTTAATGATTAACAAGTTGCTGAGAAAGTTAATAACTTATGGAAAAAGTAATTTTACCTCGTGCGCTTATTTTTATAAAATTCTTCTTCTCCACTTGGGAAACTTTTCTTTCTTGTTAAAAAAATTAAGAATCCGGTTAAACAAATATGTACACGCATTTTCACGTGAATATAAGTTACCTATTTATAAAGTAATTTCCCAATAAATTTGAAAAAAAAAAATTTAATAATAAATAAAAATGAGAAGTCCCATTTGTTATTGTATAACACAGGGTCGAAGCCAGTCAGGGGGGGGGGAGGGGGAGATATGAGAGTCCGAATCCCATCAACAGAAATCTCAACAAAAAAACCATTAGAAAACATATATAAATAAAAATATAATAGAGAGGGAAATATAGTTTTAAATAAAATTGTAAACGATGCAAGAAATTATTATTATTATTTAATATTATTTGGAATTTATTTTTTTAATTAGAGCTACAAATTTATTTATAGAATATCCATAATTTATTTTTTATTATTATTCAAAAACAACTTTATTTTAATATTATATCAAAACCTATTCAAAACTGGAGCCATATTTATTATTTATCCATATTGATATAAATTTTATTCTTTATAAATCCCCTCCCTACCGAAAAAATATTCTGCCTACACCCCTGATAATACTTATCTATTTTTTATAGTGTTAATTTTTTTTAATGTAAAAAGCTGAAATATTTTTATAATAACTGCAAGTTCTAGTTAAATAATTTGAACCAAAATATGTAGATAACCAAACAACAAGAGTGAACCAAATTAAAAAGAATAAAAGAAAAAATCATAGTGCCTTCTATACATTGAAAGAATTAAGTGTTCTATGCGCGGGCTCTCCAACTCGACTCATTTCCTATCTAACTTTCAGTGGTCAAGACTTGAATAAATATTGTTCGAATACAGGAAAAATTTATTATTATTTTTGGATAATCAAAAATTGTTTTTTAGTGATCTAAAGTCATTGAAATCCTGTCCATAATGAAAGAGTTATACTCAGATTTGGTCATCCGTCCACTTAATCTTTTTATAAATAATCGTAAAATGACTTCATATAATCCCTTTAAATTTACTTTTTGTATTTTCCGTTCCATTTTCACTAATTTTGAGATTTAGATCAACCTTGCTATAAATAATTAAAAAAAGGTTATTCTGGGTTTCTTGTTTTGATATAATTATCCATTTTTTTTTTTTGAGTTTTTAATATGATCTCAGGGCATTTAGATCAAATTTCATAATTTTTAATTTTTCTAAGTACCTAATGCAATTAGTCTTTAAGGTCGGTCGGTTTTATGATGGCCACAGCAATTTCTTTGATAGCATAACTAATTAAATAAATGTTAAACAAACTATATAATTTAAAATATTTCGCTTTTAAAATTTTATTTTACATTTCATTTATGGTTATAATTCCTCGATCCTCGTCTCTTCAACTCGCTAAGTTTTTTGAATTAACTTTTAAGAGTTTTAATAGTAGTTATTTAGACTTTGAGCACAAACTTATTACACATTCTTTATAAGTGTAAAGTTCTATTGGTAATTGAATCCTCCCCTTTCTCATACACTTTATTCCTTTATATTCAAGATGGCTGACTGGCTAAGTTTCACGCGAGTTCTTTTGGCTCTAATTTAAAAATAAATTCTAAATAAAGGACAACTTAAAAAAATTAGATTGGAAAATAAAAATAGAAATAGAAAAATCATCTAAAGTTGTACCTTGAATTTTTCTTTCATATTTTATTGTTATTAATCAATTAAAACTGTGAAATTAGAAAAATATAAAAAATAATTATAGAATTTTTAGCGCATTTTCCCTCTCTAAGGGATTACCCGTTTTTGCTAGCTGTGTCCCATGTGACCCTCATAACCATGAACAAGTTCTACATTGTTTGGTGAATATCTTTCGTTTATACCTTAATCGATTCACTTTTGAAAATCTAATAATTTATATTTTATATACATCTCAGCTGTCACACCGGCCCCCGGCGTAGGTGCGCGTCCCAAGTAAATACCGCTCTTTCTTCCCTCTTTTTCTATTCTAGTATTTTCTTCTCTTCTTCAAAGTTAGACGACTGCCTGTTCTTTTTGTCATGTCCCATTCTTAATCATTTGTGCCGACCCCACATTAAGAGAATAATAAGAAAAGGAAGAAGGCACGGCTTTCTTCTCCATCTTATGCTTATATTTTAAATCAATATTCTTATATAGGATACTATATCTGTTTTAGTTTTAATTAAATAACGAAATTAGAAAATGTGTATTTAAGAAATATAAATTAATTTTCAAGAATCTAGAAAGAAATATGCTCTGCTATTCTCTCTTCATTAAAACTGTAATCAATGTCAAAGGGACGACACTTTTTTTTGCCTAATAGGAAGAAAAAATTTGGAGAAGGCAATAATTCGACTTTGGGAGTCGGCAAATGAATGACCCCCCCATGTCGACCACACTTTTGCTTGCATGCTCTCTCTGTTACTTGTTTTTTCAAAGAGAACACTTTTATTATATTTCGTAGGAATATATTACACCAGTGATAGGCCTTATCCTTTAAAGATTAAATGGCCTTCATTAGCAGCAGAATTTTGATCTCTATTCTGAGGTATTAAGTTGTGAAATTTAAAGAGGAAAAAAAAATTAAAGCGGAAATCACTGTTGAAAAATAATTATATATTAAGACTTATAAAACTTTGTTAATTTATATCAATCGCTTGCGTTTTTTTTTTTTTTATTAATTTCGGATTAAATTATTAAATTAAATTAATTTCTTCTTAAAGTTTAAGAAACTATCAACAATTTTCAACTAATATATCATATTAATATAAATATTAATAGCAACTAACGAAAAAGTTAGAATGTTTTTAAAATATATAAATATTTATATTTTTTTCACTTTTTAAAAGTTTAATGAACCTAATGATTAGACTGATTTATTTTCTTTCCGAAATCGCTAAAGCGTAAATATAAATAAAAAATATCTTGAGCTAGTTTATGGTTAACAACATTCTTACACAAAATCATGTATACAAGCTAATATTTTTTTGAAATAAGAGCAGAGAGAATATAATCATTAAGAATCTTATCAGTTCAATGTTTTTTTTATCTCCCTTTGTAAAAAAAAGAGTTAGGAAAAAACACCCTGGATCTTGGACCTTTGAAAATAGATCATCATATTAAGCCATCGAGCAAGTTTTATTTAAATCCCCTCCGGGGTATAAACTCCTCTAGTCGAACAAAAAGAGTAAATAATAAAAAAAATCTTGGAAATGTTCACCGAAAATAACAACTGTTTCTCTATTTTCTCGGATGAGCTTGGCCATAGAGAACCTGTGCCTGGCAGCTGATGTAACATGGACCCCCAGACAAGAATCAATAGCAGGAGGCTCAAGGTGATGACTCTGGAGATTAAAGACTCTGATAATATTATAATTAATGGCGAGCACAGACTATCAAACACTTTTTTTCATTTCCCTTTTCACAGTCAAGTTTTTTTAAAATGAGAATTTCAGGTGACTGACTTTAAAAAAAATTCAACTTTGATAATTCGGGAAGGGAAAGTTTTCTTTCTAAACAATCAATATTAATAATCGAGGCTAATGAATGTCTTTGATGGAAGAAAAGCTTCTCAAAGTCACATATGATGTTTTAATATCATAAAATATTAATGAATACACGTGAAAAATTATATTTAAATATATTTTGTGAGAATTTTTTTGCTGGTGGATCAAGTGACTCTCGAGAGTCGAACTCAGGATCTCCAGTCTATCCAGCGCTTCGGTGTGCTTCCTTTGCACCAGACCACCGGACACTCGATCTCACCAGTAAACTAGCCATGTCCGTTCCAATGCACATAGTGAATTTCAATATCTAATTCGAATGAATAAGTCTTGAAAATTATTTAATTTTAAAAGCCCCTTCTGATGCTTACAGTAGGGGGTTAGATTCGATCAAGATATCGGCCCACTTGCTTCTTTCAAAAGAGGCTGATAAGTGAAAAACTTTTATTTAAAAATTTTTCACTTTGGACTAACTTTATCATGTGATCTAGATAAATACTTGGAGAAGTGAGTTTTGCTGTTGTGGTCGAGTGTCCGGTGGTCTGCTGCAAAGGAAGCACACCGAAGCGCTGGATAGACTGGAGATCCCGGGGGCCAGAAGGTCGCTTGATCCACCGGCAAAAATATACTCGGAAAAGATATTAAATAAACTATGACTAGCCAAGTCCTTTCCCGGGAAACTATTGAATCTTAATATCTAATTCACATGAATAAGTCTTGAAAATTATTTATCAAAAATTATATTAGCCGATCAATTTTTTTAACATTCAAAGCGAATATTGCATAAATACAATTAAACCTAATATAATGTTACACTTTCATGTTTTACCTGAGCTCAGAATTGCGATTCTGGCCCGTATTATGGGACTATGAAATTGCTGAAAATCTGAAAACTAACTATAAAAGTGAGATTTAAGAAAATTTAACCGATTAGGTATTTAAGCTGGTAATGCACTGATCTTGAACCTTTTATACTTGTGACCAGTAAAATTAGGAAAATTATTTCTAATCATCTGATTCTTTTTGTGGGTCGAGAAGATCACTAATTTTCTTAAAGGTTTATATATCTCTAAATTATAAGTAAATAAGAACAAAAAATTAGCACTTGTGAATTTTTTAAATTCCAATGACTTTGAAAATAAACAAGAAAATAAAGTAAATTGCCCTTAAAAAAAATAGAAGAGTTGCCCAAAAGGAACTCATGCAAGATTCAAAGGCCACTGAATTAATCGAACCTAGTCAAGAGGAAGGAGAAAACCACACACGGGGGCAGTAGGAGATGACCCTACTTGACGCCCACCATATTCCGCAAAATCTCCCCTCCTCTCTTTTTTTTAAGGTATGAAAATATACTCAATATATATTTATCGCTAAGTTGCAAAACTACGGAATATCACAGACTTGGAAAATAACATTTAATGAAATAAATTGTCAAGCCTTGTTTGGATTTTCATTGGAATGCAATTTATAAGGAAAAAATACTATAAAGTATTCTGAAAAAAACTTGCCGAATATTACTTTCTCTCTACTAAGAGTGGCTACACCCCCGTGTACAAAGAGCGTTAATTTATTTTGAAACACATCTTTCTATATATTATTGAATTAACAGGTCATTTTCCAAAAATGTTTTATTTTTTTCCTAAGAGGATCTTAAAAAGGGGATTACAACTTCGAAATTAGTAATATTTATATTTTTTAGTTCTATCACATAATTTTTATTAATAAAAGAAAGTAAAAATAAATTTTAAAATATTTAATTAAATCCATAATAAAAATATATTCATTTCCATAAGAAATCATATGAATGTTAAAAATTTAATTTTAAAAGTCGAAATTATGAATATGATTTTAAGCTTTTTTAATTATAATGTAATGAAAATTATAAGATAAAAGACAAATATATACAAAAGATTCTTCAAAAGCATGATAAATTAATTAAACAATGATATTCACTAAAGAACATCAACAACATTTTGAAATACTAATTCAATCTATTCATTTAAATAAACTTAACGTCACCATTTTTTTGGTTTAGATTTTACGAATGAAGAATCCATGCAAATTGAATCGATTAGGGCTAAGAATATCAACTACAACGATTTCTTGGAAATGCAGGATCCTGATACTTTGAGCTTAATTCTCTCTTAAACCCAAATGGAAGACCGTCAACGACTTCCCTTCCGGTCAAATAAAATTCTCACCATTAATTGCACCTGGTCTGGATTTCTTTGCCATTGATTAATTAATGGACTTTGTTTGGATACTTCTGAATTGAATCGGAATCGGATCGCTAAATGACTTTTTTCTGCGAATGAGATTGATTGCACCAACTGAATAGGAATAAATTGAAATATGGTAGGATCAAAGAGAAAAATCTAAAGCCTCTCCTTAAATTAGTAACCGACTTCTAATTTAAAGATTTTATTTTCTTTTTATAAACGTAGGCGGACATTCCCAGAGTAATAAGAATTATAGTCATTTGATTGTTATTATAATTTGGACCAGTGGATGCTGAGAAAATCGTGATGCTCAATAAATATTGTAGGGTCTTTTTTATCTCCCCCTGGGGCCGATTTGCTTCAAATTTTAATACCTTCTTAGGCACTCCTAGGACTATATAGTTAAGTTTCATCCTTTTTCGATGAATAGCTCCAGGGATAGAAGCCAATTAAGATTTTTTGAATTTTTAGGGTCCTTATGACCTGAAACGTTAAGCTATTTTAAAATATGGGGGAAGGGGGTTAATGATAATTCTTTTCTCTTACTATGAGAATATATAATTGTGTGGGAAAGTAAAATAAATAAATAAAAAAGTATTGAATTTATCGGATTTAAAGTTTGATTTATAATAAAAATTTCAAAATTGAATTTCTCTTATAAACTTTCTTTTTAATTTAATTTCCATTACTTCTGCAACATATACTTTATACTTTTGACCTAAATAAAAAATTCGCGAAATTTACTAATGAACTGAATACTCTTTTTCCTATAGATTAAATTCAGTCAATTTTTTTTTTTTTTTAATTAATAGTTTCAGAAATTAAGTAATAAAATGAGTAAAAATTAAAGTGTCGGGCACCTAACAAAAACAAAGAGAGGGGCGCCAAAGGCTTTAGTATAGGAAACATTAATAAAGTTGGGCGATGCTATTTAGGGATTAGTTGGCCCCAGTCAAAGATGGCATAAATATTTCCGCCTCCATTATCTGATAGCCAAACATTCTAAATCTCTATTTACAATATTGACTTTTAATGAGTTGCCGGCAAGAAAATATCCAAAGTCCAAAGTTAGTAAAGCAAGTTACTAAAATTCCCAAATTGTTGTTAAAGTAGATTAAGAATATGTTTTTTCCTTTTATATTAAGAAGTCTTTTATCACTTGGCAACCTAAATGGCTTTCCTCATTACCGCCTGCAATAAAGGCGTTATTGAAATTTAAAAAGAAAAAATAATAAGTAATACATTTTAGGGCTTAATTAGATGGAATGACAGAATACCTTTTTTTTTCTTTATTTTACCGAAAAATATATAAATGATAAGCAGAAAATGAAAAATGTAATTTAAATAAAGTCCGAACGTTTTGTTGATGAGCACATTTATCCAATTCTAATATTATACGTTTGTTAATATTAAAAAAAATATTTCTTTAAATACAACTTGTAAATTAGAAAAGAACAAAAATTCACTATCAATTACGACATATTCCATCATCGATGATAACCAAAAGAATTTGATTAAGTGGTATTTACTTTAAATCTGTCCTAAGGCCTAAAGAAAGTACGGGGATGATTACCTAAGCTAAGGGTGGCATTTCTTCTCTTTTATATAGCTATCAGTCTTGTCTAGGGACGATCGATTTTGGCGAGGATATTTCTTTAAATTCATAAGAGTACTCTAAAGCAACATCCAAAAGGTAAATAGCGGCATGATACCTGATGATGGTGATCTTCGGACTGACGCAACCGCAGTGAGTGGGGCGTTCTTAATGGGCACGTGATTTTTAAGACTAGACACTAATTTTTAGAACCATTTATTTATTCTTTCTTTTTAAAGACTTTCTTTTAGAAATAATTTAATCCTGAACGAACCATCTCTATTTTGTATAAAAAATTAAACCATAGAACGCAATGAACAAATAAAAATTACCAATATAAAATTTTTATCTCTATACTTTTGCTTTAATTATAAATGAAGGAAAAAATATTGTAAACTGAATTTTGGGAGATTCTCGTATTTATACTCATTCAAATGTTGATTGAAGAGCGTAGTCATTGATCGCGTTTAATGAACGATATTTCCGATGTTGTTTAAAGCGGAATTAATAATTCTTAAATTCTTTCGAAATTTTCTAAGAGCAAATAAACTGATTTTTCTCTAAAAAATAAACTATTTTAAATTTATTATTATTATTTAAATTAAAATTTTTGTTTTTGTTGGAGTAATAGATTATTTTTTTATAATTCTTACAAAATGGAAAATCAAAAACCAAAAATGTTAAATAAATAAAATTATTTTTTGGAATAATATATAAAAACTTCACCGACCAAACATTCTTTAAGGAAAGAAACATAATTTAAAGATATGCCCTGTAGGTGAATATATCTTTCAAATAAAATATTTTTAAAAAAATCTCCGCATCGATTTTTTGTGATCGCAATACTTTCTCACTATATATTAATATTAATTTTAAGTAAGAGAAAGTATCTAACATTTCACAGGAAGGCAGCTAGGTTTGTTTTTGGAAAATTTGATAGATTTAGTAGTCCTACTTTAATGATTAGCGAGTAGGCTGGGCTAGTTTATTAGAAAGGAGGGAATGGGCTAAATTGAAAGTGATGTTTAGGGCGTATCAAGGTTTTAGG
>JAAAKE020045780.1:0-20406 GCA_010014785.2 Anisolabis maritima
ACGAGATAAAAAAGCACTTGAAGAAAGAAGTTTTTCCTCATTTTTACAACGAATGTAAAAACGCTCCAGGGATAACATTTTTCATATCTAATTGTATCGTGAATTTTTACCCCCTTTTTTTTTTTTTTTTTTTTTTTGTTTATTTTTATTTTTGTTAAATATTTAATTTTTTTTTAAATGAGAGAGTAGTGCAACTTTTTATATATCTACTACATATATATTTTATTAAGAAAAGTTAACCCTGATGGATTATGATATCCGGAGGAAAACTATTTGTTATATTAAAGTTCTCCAAAAGAAAATATAAATCCTCTAAAAGCCTTAGGGAATTAGCAAATATTTTTCTTATAATTTTAAAAATTTATATATATAATAATAAGATTAAGTGACTCAATCAATCATTGCTCGTGTTTTAAGGAATAAGATCTGAATTTCCAAATTTTTAAAATTCTTAGAAATTTTTTAAGACGCCTCGTCTCCAGCATAAGATTTTCACAATTTGAGTAAGTGTGTAAAATTTGAGCAAAATTTGAGTAAATGTATTATTGAATATCTATCCCTATGTAAAGAAAAATTAATAATTTATTTTTGGTATTAATAAATACGCCTCTGCCATTCGAAAAATAACTTGGGCATATAATAAAAACTTTCTTGGTAGACGTTTTCTACTGGCGAATATGAGTAAACTACACTTGAAGCTTTGCGCATTGTTATTAGTCACAAAAACGAGCCAGCCCTCCAAAAGTAAAAAAAAAGAAAAAAATTTTCACAAAAATAAAAGAAAAAGCGCCATAAAAAATTACAAATAATTTTAAAAAGAATTTCTATTAAGAGCAAAAAAAAAAAGAAAAGACTATCTTTAAAGAACATTAAAAAAAATTTTTATTTGACCCAGTCCCCCCACTGGGGTCCCAAATAAATAAAAATAACTATTTGTTTATAAAGCGTCGTCGGACACCACCATCATATAAACGCCTTGTCATAGCTATAGGAATTTGTTTCCAGAATTCGGGGGAAAAAAATTATGAAAGAAGAAATTATCATTTTCTTATTTTTACACAATTTTGCAAATTATGCAAATCATCCAACGCATATCAGCAATATATTAATCACATCCCACTTGGCTGGTGATGGTGAGCTACTTTTATGAATTTTTAATTATTTCTTTGGATATTAAAAAGGATTTTTCAAACTTGTTTGATTTTCATTTATTAATTCTTATCTCAGAGCTATTCTAGTCTTGTTTGAGTTTCTTTGTTCTTTATTTGAAATCCAATTGCAATAAATGCTCTCTAATATCTTTTCTAGAAATTCCCCCCCCCCCCCTCTCACACCAACTCTCTTTCGCCTTTTGTTTTAAGTCGGCAAAAATCCATTTCTCATCCCAAGGTGAATTTTTATTTCTAAATATTCCCGAGATAAATACCTAGATATTTTGTTTTGTGTTATTTAATAAAAAGTAAAAAAAAAAAATGTTAATATTTTAAGCAACTTAATTAAAATAACAAAAAAAAAAAAATAAAATAATAAATCGTCTGTAGTTCTTTTTGATAAACGTATAAGATTAATTTTTTTAAATAAATAAAATAAAAATAACTATTTGTTTATAAAGTGTAAAATTAAAGGGAAGTGGTAATTCGACTTACACCGTTCTGCATACGATCGTGAGATTCCTGGTAACTGATACGCAAGGGCATGTAGCTGACCACGCAATAAACCTCATCCTAATACAATTTTGAGTAATTGCTCCACCAATACCTTTTTATTTTTTCATATAAAGTATTTTCATTTAAAATGAGGACTTACTCATATTAGAACTCAAAATCAATTGAATTGGCAACGTCGCAAAAATGAACAAGATTTAATGGATTATCGAATTACGGGCGTTGTGACAAGTTTTATTGGGTTTGAATGAATTATGTAATTTAGTTTCTCAGTTTGAAGTAAGATTGCTGCGCTATCGAACGTATTACATATTGTATTAAAAAATAATACAAGTTTTGGTTTAGGTGATTGATGATGGTTTTTAAATATAATTGCTTACAAAAATTCAAAGAAACATAATGCAAAATGCTAGAGACCTATCAAAAAGGAAGGCCAAGTATAAACAAAAACGTGAGCAGCGTCCTGGGAAGAAGACGAGTGAAAATTGGCGGCAGAATACACACACACTTATTTCTTTACTGGCCAGATATAGTTGTAAAATATGCAGAATATTATCCATCTATTTTAATAATATATCTCCTCCATTTCTTACAAAATATTTAAAAATAATTGGCCATTTAACTAATGTTTAATTAGACTTATTTTTGTTCCTTTTAATGAGAGACTAATTAAAGACAGAATGATTATCATTCATGGGCCGCAGAGGTGAGGTGTGACGTAATCCACCCTTCACACCTGGATGAGTAATGACAGACAGACACAACCTGCTAAGCTTGATTGATCATTTATGCACTGCGAGAGCAACATTTAGAATACATCTTGTCACATTGGCTGATACAAGAGACAGCCATAATACGCACTTGTCTACTCTAAATAACATTTATTATGACATTAGGGAGGGCTAATGTCGAGCCATCAAATGGCACAAGAAAAATCATCTGCCAATCGTCATTTGAAAAGAAGAGAAAAATTTTTGTCGTTCGCTTTATAAAGACTAGCATTGGAAGGAAAAGAAATGTCAAATCTAGCTTGGGCAACTCGTGGTCGCAATTAAAAAATTAAATATTTTATATTATGGCTGCACCTCTTGAGAGAGATCATTGTTATATTATTAAATAACTTTTGAAGTGTATCGATTTAAAGAATTTCTAATATTCTCATCCACCCCTTAATTTTTATTTACTCTTATCTTCTTTTATTATGAAGAGAGGGAGGAATTAAGACATTTTAATCTAAGTTAAAATTGTTTATAATTTATTGATGAAGCAAGAAAGGGAATAGAAGGGAGAAATTCTTCGAGGGAGAAAATTTGAGTCGGTCGGTCTTTGAGGTAATTTTGATGTTGTCTTTATGATAATATGAAGCGGGTGTCTTCGAGCATGAAATTTCAAGAATATTATGAACATCCATGAGTTTTTAATTGACATTTTCTCCCTCTTAAATATTTTTTGTTAGAAGAAGAACAAGAAGTGAGGGGCACCTTTTTTTGCTTAAAGAATTATAATAGCGGTGTAAATTTGTGGTCGAAGTAAATTGAAGAAAAGAAATTAATAACTGTTTTTTTATATCTGCTCTCTAAGTTGACATTCTGATCTTGGTCAGTAATAGAGCCCGAATTGATTTAAAAGGGAAGCCCAATAAATTTTTTTTTTAGAAATTCAATTTAAAAATTTTTATAATTTTTTCGATTTTGGGTGGCTCGCAAGTTCGGCTACCTATGATGGTAAGAACTACAAACAAATCAGAGCTTTTACTTTTATTTTTCTCTACATTCCAAGGAAAAAAATTATTATAATTAATCAATCCTTCTTCAAAGAAATATTCATCTATATTGAGAAGGAGTAAGACAGGAGCAGCCAAAAAATATAAATCCTCCGGAGGCTTAATGCATATTGAGACGTTTCGGGTTCAATTTATTGTCCAATACATCTCATATAAGCCATGTATTGTGCCCTTTTAATAACAACTCTGGACTCTCTATAATGAATCCACGATTGATGGGATAAATTTGACCTAAAGTCTCCATATGCATTAAGCCTCCGGAGGATTTATATTTTTTGGCTGCTCCTGTCTTGCATCCTTCTCAATCAGAATTACAGTCACCTACATCGATCATATATTTCATCTATATTAATTATTTAAAACAATATTTACTAAAATAATTAGCTTAATACTTTTTCAAAAAAATATTTTCAAGAAAATGCTGTATTTATTTTTACATCGAGAGCTGTAAATCTCAGCTTAAAGGACAGTAATAAAAAGAAAAAATTTTGTTAAATTTGATGGCGAACCTATATTTGTAATTTTATTAAACATAGTACAGCCATTAGTGGCGGTCAAACGGGGCACTTGAACTGGGCACCGGAATCGAGGAAAACATACAAGTCATAAATACAAAAGTTCTTTTTTTTCTCTCATTACATAACTATATTTTTCTATTTTTTATTTTAAAAATATGTAAAATTTTAATATGTAGTTTTGAAGAGCTTCCAAATTTTATAGCCCCGGCTCGGATAGACATCACAAAACAATTAACTATTTTTTACTCTAATAGTCGATGTTATACAGGTCGAAATATTTGTAAATAAATAAATAATGTTTTAAGGATAAATCTGGATTAATTTCTTATGTATTTCCTTATAAAAATCTTCTATTTTTCGGACTTTGAGAATAAATTTCTAGAAGAATAAGAAACTGAATAAATATTTTTTTGAAAAAGTATTAGGCTAAAAAAAAATTTAATAGCCACTGAACCGGCCATATAGCCT
Source organism: Anisolabis maritima (assembly GCA_010014785.2). NCBI lineage: Eukaryota > Metazoa > Arthropoda > Insecta > Dermaptera > Anisolabididae > Anisolabis > Anisolabis maritima. The sequence goes on from JAAAKE020045780.1 coordinate 4,434, forward strand.
TATCCTTGACGAGAGGTAGGAGAAAAACTGACATAAAGGAACAAAATGCCAATCTTAGATCGGGCAACTCAAGGTCTTCATCCACCTAAACATCAGATGTGAGCCCCGAGTAAATAGTTAATTAATATATTATAGGTGAATATTTCTTTAAAAAACGGATTGATTAATTATAATTATTTAATTGTTTGAGTGTATAGAAAAGTAAAAAGTAATTTTTTTGAAGGCCAGAGGTGAGTGAAGGTTAGAGAGTGAGAGAGCATATGCATAGAAGTCCCTTGGGTTTTGCTTAACATGGTCCAATTATGAGACATTGTTATTCAGATGGTGGGAGAGAGAAAGAGGATGCTAAATGGAAAGTTCTCTCTCTCTCTCTCTACAGGTCAGAGCTAGCTGCATGTCATATCCCTAGAGAGCCAGTCACGTGCCATCACTTGTCAGATGGATTACATTCCCTCTTTTGGCTAGCAAATTATACTCATATTACATTCATTTCAAAATATAATATTAGATGTCAAATTATAAACAATTATCATGATTTTAATAATAAATGTGAACGTTAGTTTGCTTTATCTCATATTTTAATAGTTCAAAATAAAAAGATAAAATTGCCGGTAGAAATCGTTTATTTTGATTGTTAAGAAAATATTTCAAATATTTTATTAAATTTATTTTCCGGCTTCCCGTGGTCGAAAGATTAAATAGAAGTAGTATGACTATTGATAACCTTCAAAGTTAAGGGATCCCAGGAGAATTTATTTAAACCAATTGGTAAAACAATGGAGGAAGGAGGAGGCAGCCAGGTGAGAAGACTACGATTTTAAAAGCCTCAAGTTTGAAACGTATCGGCTTACTCTGTTTTTGGACTGATGATGGCATTAATAAAATAAAGCGAAACGTCTACTTGAGGCTTTTAATAGCGAAGGGGCGTAGGGACCTGGCTACCTGCTCCTTCCTCCATTGTTAAATACGACAGCTACCTGTCGATATAAAATATATATATATAATAAATATGTCTGGATAAATATATCGAAATAACTATATATTTATGTATCATTTATTTATTTATTTGGATGTTCATGTTTTTTTTTTTCTCTCTCCCTTTTGTTAAAATATATTTTATAATGTAGTCATATGTAATTTTCTTTAAAATTTTTATTTTGTTTTAATATTTCATCTTTTTTATACTTTAATTTTTACATGTGTATTATTTGTATTGTATTGTTTTGTTTTTTGTTATTTATATCTGTAACCATTGTAAGATATGGCTAGATAGCCAATCCTCAATAAAAAAAAATGTATCATTTAAAGGCTATATGGCCCAAGATGCCGAAAAGCCTTAAAAAATAATAATAAAATTTATTAATTAAAAATGTTATTTATTTAGAAAATTTTTTAATTTTATTTTATTTTGAAATTTCAAATCAAATAATAAAAATTTTGAATAAGAAATATTTCCAGCGAAAAATAAATATAAAGGTACTCGGTTCGATTTCAGTCGTCAGTCAAAAAATTTTTTCTTTGCAGATAAGTTTAATAATTATCTCTTATAGTTTAAATAGAATTACAAAAAACATGTTTCTTATTTGATATAATTCAATTCAATTCATTAGACTGTATAAGGGACGTTCTTTTCTTTTTTCGAGCTGTTTTCATACATATTATTTAAAACCCAGAATATCCTCCAAAAACCAGATATTAAATTTTATTTGTTTTTAAACAATAAAAAAGAATTGCTTCTAATAAAAAGATATGTGTACTATACGTATTGTAATTAGAAAAAGTAAATAATGAAATAAACCAATTGATAATAATAAACAATAATCTAATTCTATTTAGTAATTCAATGGAGATAAACAGATGGACTTCAGACAATGAGAATGAATTGATAAATTTAATTTAGAATATCGATTATTGTGTTCTAATTCGACGATACTTATAATTCATAATAAACCTATTCAATTTCAGAAAACGTACTATGTTTAGTTAGCTAATTCTTTTCATTGTAATAAAAGTTTAAATTAACTCAAATAATTTTGTAAAATTTTGATACGTTCTTAGAATTTGATAAATTAGACTTTGTAGTTTTAACTTGTATTTAGGTGAAAATTTGTTTGGAATTCTCTTAGTTTTTCGGTAATTCTCCATAAAGCAAAATCGGAAATTGTATTCCAATTTGTTTTAAACAAAATTATGCAAAAAATAAGTTCTAGATTTGTATTTAAAAATACAATATTATTATATTTTATAGTTTGTATTTTTTTGGGGTGGGGGAGATGCAGTAACTGCGTTTTGGAGCAAATAAAATTTTTATTGTATGATTTCTAGAGTTAGTTTTTCATTTTTATTAGATATTCCATTGAAACTTATTATATTTGTAATTTTTTGCTCCCCCAGCCGTCCCTGAATTCGCCAATGGTCCGACCTGATCCCATCAATCATTAAAAACTCGCAAAATATATTGATTAAATCAAATGCTCATAAGGTCGTAAGTATTAGCATTTTATTTCAAATGATAAAATTCTTAGAATGATCGATATTAGGTCCCAATGCAGGTCTCCATAGGTTTCTGCTTAGTGGGTCAATACTAGAAGAAACCACTCCACCCGCCTCACTACAATGCAGTGAATATATAAATTTTTTTAGTGACTTTTTCGGAATAAGAGATAAATATCACCTATGTGAATGTAATGCGTGTGTCGAAGGTTTGGCTCCAGGGTTAATACGTCATTGCCCTGGATAGTTGGGAGGTCGTGGGATTGACTCTCAATCTGATCTCATCAATCAATAAAACTAATAAATAAAGCAATTTATTTTATCAAAAATGTTAAATGGTTTTCTTTTAAATCTGGATGGATTCTTGGTTGAAACATTAAATCTTGCTATATATATAATATAATATAATAACTTAAAATACGTCCACACCTACAATTGTCTTATTTTACCTGTTGGAAAATTTGCTAATATTAATCATAATAACCCATGGCCATTGTTTTAAAACTGCATAGACCAGTAGAGAGAGAGAGAGAGAGAGAGATCCCTGAGGCAAATTATCCCGATATCAGAGGGTTGTAGTGACCTGCGTGAACTCAGAGGGCTGATTGGATACCGATAAGCAAAGCTCCAATCCCCACCCGGGGTCACTCATTGTTCAAATGCTTTTGTAAGATAACAGCCCCTCCCTCCTCTCATTAAATTATCTCTCAACACATACATATACATCAAATTTTTTTATCAAAATATCTGATACAAGATACACTTTTTAACGATATATATATATATATATTTTTTAATTTGATTATATGATACTGTCATTTCTTCAATGAGGATTTTTTAAATGAATTTAAAGTTTAGATTCATATCATATATTAATTGAGTTAGCGATACAATTAAAATTCTAATCCTAGCTACTCTCGGCCGTATGATAAAATCTTCATGTTATGGCTAAAAATTAGTTTACGTTTTTAAACGAATTAAAAGTATTAAAAAAAAAATTCATCGTTGGAGAAAATGTCGTATAAATGGAGTGTTTTAAGTCTATTTATATTTTTTTTTATATTTAACTTTATCTAAATTGAATGTTATTTACAAATACATATTTACCTTTAACACTTCTAAAAGAGAATTATTTACTATATCACCTCTTTCTAGTTTAAGGGTCGTTTCCAAAATGGTCAATTTTTTTTATTGACAGAGATGGAGACAGGGGCTTTTGGGTTAATCCTCCCCTCATGCCAGGAGTGGACTTTTTCAAGAATTAGAGTAAAAATATTTTCCAAAAATATAAATTAGAATATCAAAATTACCCTCGGAAATAATTTTGGTTAAGCTACTGGTTAGTGTAGCAACGGTGAGGAAGGGGTGTCCCTCGACATGCATTTCGAGTGCCAACCAAAAGCGCCATAGCAAAAGCAAAAAATCATGATATGTAAAAAATTTAGACGACCGTCAATTTTAAAAATATAGAAAAAAATGGACTACAGCTGAGCATAAAAAAGCCAAACAAAATTTCAAAGAGAAAAAAGTTATGAAGCCAGCTAAAAAAAAAAAAAATTTGCAACAGAGATATGTGAAAAGTGAGGAAGTCAGCCAGTAGGGTAGCCTATATCAAAGTAAAACTCCCAAAAAATTTCGGCTTTAATTAGATAATGCCATCAGTATGACTCATATATACTTATATATTGAGTCTGCATACACTCTCTAGTGACTGATGATGATTAAAGAGAAACGTTTCACTTTTTGGGAGTTTTACTTCGATAGAGGGTACCCTACTAGCTGACTTATTTATTCTCCTTTCACATATCTCTGATCTACAGACGGCCACCTATTTAAGATTTACAATGTCGAAACAATTGTTCTTTGCCAACTCAAAAGAGAGAGAGAGAGAGAAATGAATTCTCAATCGAAAATATTGATTTGCTCGGGAATAATTTAAACCATTTTTTATACTCCATTCATTTCAAATTCATTATTTATTTTATTTTTTTTTTTAATTTTATTTATATCGTTTTTAATGGAGAAAATTATTTTATAAAAAATTCATTTATAAAATGTCATAATCATATCAGGTATAAAAAACAACAAAAAATATGATTACAAATAAAATAATAATACTTCCATTAGAAAGAATTTAAAATAATTTCTCTAAAAATTTTATCATAAAAGAATATAAAATTATTTTAATTTACCAAATAATAATAAAGTCTCTCGGCATCGGAGGCCATATAGACATTTCTTTAGATTGGTTCATTTCTTGATTTATAATCAAAAAAAAACGTTTATACAATAGTTTAATAATAGATTAATAGAGATTTATTCATATTGTAGATTATATGTATTTAGCAATAATTATTCTTTAGTGTAGTGTAATTTCTTTTTAAAATATTAAAAAGAAGGGTCTCATCAAAACGCTTTTAGAGCCTAGCCTAATGCAAATAATCTCGATAACGATTTATATCGGTCTGATTCTAAGGGCGTAAGCAACCCATTCGTACGTTTTTCCAGTTAAGCTTTCTCCTTAATCGAAATAGGAGAGAGTAAAATTAGGAAGAAAAGAGAAAATCTTTTTTATTTCTTTTTCAACTCTAAAGAGAAGGGGAATATAGAGATGATATTATCCCTACTAAATTGGTCTGTTTAGTTTTATTTAAACATCCCTGGATGATATCATAATCCAACTACGTTTGCTTAAATAAATTTGATATTTTATATTCTTTAAATAAGGAGCAAATGTATGTTTTATGTATAAGAAATAGAAATGTTATAAATATTTAATAGCTTATTATACTGAAATGGTAATGTCAATTAAAGAAAAATCTAACCAGGGATGTATCCAACGGGCCCAAAATTTATTATTATCAATTTATGGGAGATTTCATGCAAAAAATTGGCATTCCTCCAGAAAAATTCGCCTTTGTAATCGCGCGTTATTATTATTATTATTATTATTATTGAATTTTATTAAATTTTAGTGCTAGCAATGATGCCAATGAGCTCGTTTGGGTGATATCGTCTTCAAGAATCATTCTATTTTTAAGTAGAAGGGAAAAATCATGCAGGATGGAGTTTCCTACTGGCGCCAGTTTTTCTATTGATTTTATTGCTTTATGCATCAAAATTATCTATTAAGCATAAGTTGTGAATATAGTCTAAACAAGATTATTGAAAAAAATAAATGGTTTCCAAGTCAAAAATGAAAGATGATTTCAACAAGTTTAATCAAAAATACTTGAGTGAACAAGAGGGAAAGGGAAGCTTTAAGGGATAATTCTTTAGAAAGAGATTTATGCTGAAAAACAAAACACTGGATCAAAAAATGATAGTTTAGCCTGGAATAAGATCATTTACATACAAATATATGCTATTAGAATTTTGCTGTACTATTTCTATTACTATTGATCAATTGTTATGAAATTTGCAATAAAAAATTCCCTTTTTTCATTAAAATCGATTAAGTCAGTTTTGGGGTGAACGACTCGCTCATAATTTAATTTTAAGGCAGAAAAAAAAAAGATTCTAAAAAAATCCTAGAGCCTAGAGATATTGAATTGATTCAAAGTACTATTCTTAGTTAATTTACGGTACAATTATCCAGACATATTTATTTATATAAATTAGTATCCACTTAATTTAAATAAATTTTCTTTGAACTATCTGAGATCCGAACCCACATCCTCAAGGTTAACAAAAATCAATATTGACAAAATCAACTCTAACTTTTTAATAGAGCGGAAGCTAATTTTGAGTTAAGTGGAAGTATGAGAAAAGTTTGCCAAACTTTACATACCCATCTATGTTTTTTAGGGAAGTTTGAAATTAGAATGGATATATTTAATATATAATTTAATTTTGTTGTTGTTTTCAGCATCGAACGCCATTTGGGCAAAACGTAATACATAAATGAGGATATTTCGTTAAGAAAGTTCGCTACTGATGACCTTTGATAAAATATATCGAATTCATAAGCTCTTATAAAAATTTTATTTAAGATTAGAATCAGGTATTTCCTAACAACATATTACGCTTTCCATTATGAAATGTTGGCGTTTGAGAATAAATTTTATCTTCACAAATTTAAGAAATGAAATAAACGTAAGGTATTTATTTAATATTTTATACAATAAATAGAGTAGTTGAACTAAGCCGGATTCTCCTTCTCTTTCTTAAGATATAATATTCTAAGATGTTGTCTAGGAGATTACTTAGCTTGTTGTTCTCTCTCTTCTCTTCACTCTATACAATATTCCACTTGAGATATTAATTTCTGGCAGGATGTCGAGTCAATTTTGCGGTCGAGTGTACCTTAATCCCCACCAGGCGATGTTTAGCGAGGGAGTACGTTAAGCTCTTCAAGTTGATGAAGTCCTGGCCTTTTTTTTTCTTCTCATCTCTCTCTCTCTTTCTTGCATTTGTATCCATTAGACGGACAAATAGCTTAGCCACATGCATACCAATAAAGGAAAGAGTGAGTCATGCTGAGGGGTTGATAGCCCCCTTGAGATGGGGTGCGAATTTCCCTCCTTTTTTGACCGGAATGCCTTGATTGTCTCCATTTCCGACCCTCTTGTTCGCTAATCGATGAGGCTAGACGGACAGACTCCCTCTAATTATCTACCAGTGATTGTCCTTTTGGCTTAATGACAAAATGATGACGTATCGCACTTCCGATCCGTATAATATAAAGAAAATTCTTTTGATGATTCTGAAGATTTCATTTCGTTAATGGAAGATTATGAATATTTTTGATATATTTAGTAGTATAAAAGGAGTGGAAGAAATTTCTATGAAACAATAAATTTTTTTTTGGAAGTAAAAATAAAAGCAAAACTCCACCCCTGGATCAATTGACTCCAAATAGATTAGTACAATAACCGTATTAATAGTATGCAGGGATAGTACGCCATAACTTTTTTAATATTTATTTTTATTGTACATCTCTAGAATTTTGTGCAAAGTAAAAAGACAATGCGAATAAATATATAAAATATAAAAAAATTTATTCAATTAAAAAAATTTACAATATAAGATATTTATTTGAAAATTCTTGTAATTTGAAACACGCATGCAATTTTGTAACTAAACCCGCAGCGCGGGAAAAGTGAAGATAGAAAACAATTTAGAGTCGATAAATTTAAAAAAATGAAAACAAGGAATATTCGTGCACGAATAATCGGGGCTCTAGTATAATAATATAATTATGCAAAGTTTCATTTATTTCGGTTTAGAGATTCAAAAGATTAACGAAAAATACATTTGGAAGAGGGACTTATTTTGATGATAATTTAGTAAAAAATTTTAAAATTTTGTCCTAAGATTTTTATATATTCTCATTATTCCATATTTTTTCTCAGCTTCTACTTTCACCCTGAATAGATTATCCTAAAATCTCACCCTTCCTACTTTCTATTTTTTTTTAGAGGGGTCGATATTTTTAATATTTTCAACTGTAAACCCAAAGAATCAAACCCACGATCCTTAGATTTGTATATAAAGCAAGATAAGCTCAAATAATAAATAAAGTACTTCTTCGGTTTAAGTGTGATTTTTATTTTTCTATCTATACAACGTTTCTCAGACTCAGGTACAATTCAAATACAAATCAAAAATAGCGTTACACCTAGAGATTTACAATCTGAAGTTTGTATATGTAACACTATTTTTGATTTGTATTTGAATTGCACTATAAGAAGGTCACAGAATGAGGTCGAAACAGTGTATTTAATGGCAACAAAAATAAACTGAATATGTACTCAATATGAAAGCTTAAATTCTAAAACAAGCTCAAGTTTTTCTAAAACTTGTAGTAATGGAGATAAAGCCAGCAGCAATGTATCGTTTGACCTGATATCCTTTATTGGGCAAATATTTCGAAGTACTTGGCGGGCATCATCTTCAGTGGGTGTTGTAGTGACGGAGGTGGGTTTTGACTGAAGTTAAAAAGTTTGTTTATTTCTATAGAGAAAGAGAAAAAGAAAGAGAAAGCCCCCTATTTGTAATTTCGCTTGGCGCTTTGGCGCTAATATGTTACATTATACCTCGAAGAAATCTATATATATTATTATAAATTTCCTTGAAATCTATGTGTTTATTAATATAGATTTCTTCCACGTAAATGTAACATATTAACGCCAAAGCGCCAAGCGAAATTACAGATAGGGCGCTTTCTCTTTCTCTTTCTCTATGGAAATAAACAAACTTTTTAACTTCAGTCAAAACCCACCTCCGTCACTACAACACCCACTGAAGATGATGTCCGCCATGTACTTCGAAATATTTGCCCAATCAGGTCAAATGATACATTGCTGCTGGCTTTATCTCCATTACTAAACATCTCTAGATAACCCAGCTTCTCATTCCTATTCTATTTCTAAAACTATTTGATATGAATATCTTTTTATACTTTTTCTTACCGATATATGAAATATATGGTGAGAAAGGTTAGCGATCGAAAAAAAAATCGGTCTCGATATTTCATTTTGTTTTAATATTAGATTGCGCGAAAAACAGTTTTGGAATTTTTTTAACATTTTATGGGCTCCCACGCCCAACGTTTTTACGTCATGTCTAATATCTAATTATTATTATAATAATTGTATTATTATTGTACTATCCCCCTTATAAGTAATTGGATAACTTATATCTTTTGTTTGTTCTTAATGAATAATTAGAAGCCCTACATGAAATTCGAAAATAATAAATTTATAATAGGTAAAACATAGATGATCATATTATGATTATCCATTAAGACGAAACATAAGGTCCAGGAGAGAGCACTTTACTCTAATCCGAAATATGAATAAAAAAAAATAAATAAACAGAAATCGAATTCGATTTTGTTTTCTCGAACATCCTAAATTTCCAAATCCAATTTTTCCGGTCACCGAACTCTAATCAATATTCAAATGAGAATAAATTTATTATATTTAGATTACAATTAACCTCACGTGAAAGCGCCTATTGTGATTTCTTTTTTATTGTTTTATACTTTTACTTCTTATCCACATAAATGGAGAAAAAAAAGACGTATGAGAATTTCCGGCTTCTGCCAGAATGACGGATCTCCTCGTTTTTAGATTCTCTAAAGATTTCTCACTGTCCCCGCCCGAGGGTCTTATATTTTCACCCCTTTATTTCATTTCAATGAGTTTAATTACCTTAATTTTTCATCATAAAAAATGTTTTACTCTCATATTTCGTGCTAGAAAAATAATTATTATTATAAAAGAAAGATTTATTGCATAATAATATATTTATAATGAAATAATTGTATATTATTTCGGGATATTATTAAAGAGATAAAGGGTGGAAAGACAAATATTAACAAAATTAGTTTTCGTAATTACGAGGAAAAGTAAGCTCAATCAAAATAATTTTAAAAAACCTATTGAAGGTATTAAAATTCTTTCGGCATCTGAAGCTTGAATGAATGAAAAAATTAGAAAATTTTTTGTATTAATGGTATTTATTTTATTTGTATTATTTGTATCAATATTTTTTGATGTATTTATTTGTTTGTGTTATTGGTATTAATGTTTTTATATATTTGTAATATTATTAAAACTGGCGGGGTCTTTGGCCAAGAAATAAATAAATATAATAATAAAATTAGATAATGTTCGCATATTCATTTAAATTAAATGGAAGAGAATTTATATATTTATAATTTTATTCCTATGATAATTCGAGTATTGGATTTGCAAACAAGAAGCCACTACTCCAGAAAACCGAGATTCTTAAAGATCAAAGATTAGTTGATATTAAAATAATTTAAAGAAAATCTTAACTCTCACTTATATTATTCTATTATTTATAGAAATAAACTTCTAGGTATAAAAAATTTAAATTTAGGCCATCTTCATCTTAAAACTTTATTATCCTAGATGAGATGAATATTCAAATTCTTTTAACCCAGGTAAAACATTATGCCTAATTAAAAATTTAAGTTAAGAAAAATATTAAAAAATAAGATTTTTTTTTAAATATAAAAATAAAAACTTTATTAATTCAAGTTTATAGACTCGCGTGAAGTTAAAATTAGTAGTCGTGATTTTGGGGAATGAAAATGTTCAAAGAAAATTATTATATTATTCAATATTCATTATAATCAGAAAACTAGCGAAGGGAATGTGGCCTTTTAATTATCGGGTCGGTTTACCAACTTCTACTTGGCTATAGCCTAATTACTATATTTTTATTCTTAATATATATTCTAGTGTATTGAATTGGCCGAAGAGAATAAAAAGAAGCTTAATAAAAAAATTAAAGTTAACAATTTTGATCCTAATCCCGATCCTAAATGGTAAAATTAATCTCTTTATTTGGTCTTTTTTTTAAATTAAAATATTGAAGAGGAAAGTTCACCCCCCACCCCCGCTCAACGGCGGGCGTCGCCTTGTTTATTTTTAATAAAATATTTTCAAATTAGAAATAATTATAAGATTCGTAAAACATTTAAGTCAAATGTGCTTTTAGAGCCGCAGGAAATATTCCTCTATTTATTTATTTATTTATTTTTTAACATTAAAAAAAATTCCTCTATTGTTCACTTTGAGGTTTGTTATTCTAATAATAATAAAATATGTTTTTTTTTGTCTTTTCGGCATCTGAGGCCATATACATTAAACAATCCTTGAATAAACTTAATTCAATACACGTTTTTGAGGCATATTTATTTCAATCAATTGGTATCCAATTTGATTTAAATAAAAATTCATCGGGCTGCCTGGGATCCAAACCCACATCCCTTGGTTTTTAAGGTTATCATTAATGACAATGTCAGGATCTATAACCTCTCTGCCACGGAAGGGGGGGGGGGGGGGGAAAAAATCTGTTAAAAGCGAAGGAAAAAATTTCAGGGGTCTAAGGATACTCGAACTTTAGTATTGTGGAAACAAGTTTAAAGATTAGTAAGAACTAGGTAGCTCAAAAAAATAAGAAATAAAAATATCTGTAATAAAATAATGTTATTTGACCGAAAAGGCGCTAGTTTCATTCTCCATACACCAATCAAATAAAAATGAAAATTTATGACTCACCAAATGATGCCGCGAGTTCAAAAAATGAGAAAACTTCAGATGGTCCAGGAAAAATAGGAACTGGAATTTCGAAATCGAAGCACTCAGCATTCTAAAAAGATAAAAAAATTATAATTAAATTTTTGAGGAAAATTTCTAAAAAATAATTATTTTTTAATGAATATGAATGGGGATTATAAAAGCAAGTGCAAACACTTTTGATATTTTATATAAATAGTTATTTCCATATATCTATCTATGGAAACTAGGTTTCACCAAGGTGTATGCAAATGCATACAGCACAACTAGTATTTGTAAGTTTCCATTGAGACATATAATACGATATGCAAGATGTCTATATAAAACGAACCTTATCAATAGAGACTCCATACATCCCTCTTCCCTCCCTTTCAGGTAATTGAATACCTTCTCTAGTCTAAATTTCACGTAAGTAAAATATTCAAGTTTCATCATAAATAAATTTCTTTAATGTTAGTTGAATTAGAATATAAACGGAAAATGAAGTCTGAAGAAAAAAAAACTAGTACTCAAGTGCCGGGTTAGAGCGCATTTTTTCGTACGAAGTAAAAACGATTAATGACCCAAAGTCAGTAAGTAGATTGTTTCATTATTTGAACGAAAAAAATTGAATAAATAATTTTACAAAAAAAAAAAAGGTCGTAGATGTAATAAGAAATTAATTTAAACAAATATGCGCTGATAAAATTTATATAAAAATATATTGTAAATTTGTTATATATAGCAAAGTTCCAAAATTCGTTATTTCTGCTTCTTTTTTTTTTGAGTGAATTTTGTTACAAATTACTCTTATTGTTTAGAACCTGGGAACATTTCAGAAAAGATTCGTTGTTTCTGTATCTGTCTCCAAAATTTAGGCAAAACTACAAATCCTAGAACTTATACTAACATGAACATGTGTAAGCAACGTTTTTACTAATATCGGTCAACCGTCACTTGGCTGATGTTTTACTTTTTTGATTTTCTCTAAATTCGATGCAACAATTTTTTTTATATCAATTATATTGAGAATATATAAGCATCCTACCCTCAAACTAATAATCATTGTATTTCCCTTCATGAGGACTACGTCGGAAAATGATATACTACCCCTCCTCAAAAAAAAATTTTTTTTTTTTTTGTTTCGTCTTAATGGATAATTAGAGAGCTATATGAAATTCCATAATGGTTTACCTACTATTAAATTTAGTATTTGCACATTTCATATAGGTGTTCTAATTATCCAATAAGACGAAACCAAAGATACAGGTTGTCAATTTACTTTTAAGGCGGTTAGTATATGAATAATTTCTTTATGCCTCATAATAAATAATTTATTTTTTCATGTGAATTTTGTAGAATTTTGAAACTTGATAATTTTAATTCGCTTTGCATCTGTGGACTGGATAGAAATATCGTGTTCTATATCTGAACCAATATTTATTTTCAAGATTTTGTGAGATTAACGAGTGGGCTTGGGAGGAAAGCCTCAAAAGCAAATAATCCAGGGAGAGCATTATCTCAAAAACCATTTTTTAAATAACGAGTTTTCTAACTGGACCCTTTATATAAAATTTACTTCTAAATTGCTTACGAAAGGCAAAAAAGGTAAAACATTATTAATTTTTAAGGAATAAACTATTTGAGGAATTTAATCATTATTGTGTGTTAATTACAATAATTATAAATTTAGTAAATGGAAGTTACAGAACAACCGGTCGTTTTTTGATCACTCTCACATTATTTTATTTGTAAATAGAGTCTCGAAAACTACTGATATTATTTCTCTGAAATTTCATTCTACGAGTTATCCAGCATTATTCTAAATTTAATTAATAAATAATAATAATAATAATAATAATAATAATAATAATAATAATAATAATAATCCATTTTGACTTTTTTGTAATTTCAGGAAAATATTAGTCTATATGAATCCTCTTTCAAAATGAAATCCTAGCTAGCTTCGGGCTATTTTATATTTATTTATAAGTATAATAATATGCGGTCTACTCATTTGAAAATGGCCTTCGGCATTAATGAGTTGCCCCTCTCTTGCTTTAATTTAATTATATTATTTTTTTTAATAAAGTCAATGGACTTTTTGTTAGCCAGGATAGAGGTAAAAATAATAATATTTAAAAAATATAAAAAATATACTGTCAAGAGTCCGATTCTTTTTGTAAAAACATTTTTTAATTAGATGTAGTGGTTGAGGTGAGTTAGTCAATTAAGTCTGAACTATTCATATTCATATTCAAGATTCAGGAATCTTCAAAAAGATTAGTGATTAATAATTTCCAACTCATAGAGTGGATCTTATAAGATGTTATTACTAAGTATAATCACGACTATTAGTGAGGATGATTATTTTTTGTATTTAGGTTTATGATAATGAGACGGACGAAATTGCTTTTTTCTCCTCAAGTCATTTATAGATTTTCTTCTATTTAAATGCTCTGAGAATGTTTTTTTTTCGGGTAAATGGGAGGAGGGACGCTGGATGTCACGAGTGGGTGCTCAAGTAATGAATTAACTAACTATACGATTTCCCTTTTAATGGATCAGCGCAATTCTCTCTCTATCTGTCTTGCTGTCTCCCATTCTCTCTCTCTCTCTCTCTCTCTTCCCCCTCCCTCTCCTTGCAACCCTTTTCTTATAGGATCGCTACTTTGGCGAATTAGTTTCTTAAACAAAATTAATTAAATTAATGCACTCAGTTGAAAACTCCTTAAAAAGGAGGGCCAATGTACAAAAGATGTATATAAATAAAATAACACCTAAAAAGATCAAAAATTTTCTTAGATAAGATCTCGAATTTTTCAATTATTTTCAGCAGGTGCTCTGAATGAAAATTTTAAGCTTTCCTGGATGTACTACAACGCAGTGAAAAATGCAACTACAAGCTTTATATAAAAAACTGTAGACGTCTTTTAAAAACTTTCATTTATTATATTATATGTACCAGATACCAGTTTTCAATGAACATTTTCGATTAACAAATTTCATCTATGTCATGGGCGTAGCCAAATCCCTTATTGGAAGGATTTGGAGGGTATGTATATATTTGAAATATATGTGTCAAAAAGTCGACCCAGCCGTAGTGGTGCAGCATATAAATAAATATCAAACAAAAATCAAAATATTTTCTTAAATAATAACTTATTAAAATAATTTCCATATACAAAAATGTTATATCCATCATTTTGAACAACTTTAAATTGAAAAAAAAAATTTAACTTTTACCCCTTTGGGTCTATATATATAATTAGAACTAGCTAATAATTAGGAGGCGACTAATTAAGAGGGGGGTCAAATATATAAAAAAACTTTTTCAAATAAAAGTTGTTCAAATTGAGGGATTTAACAATTTTGTTATAGGTAATATTGAAAATATTTTATGTTTGAACTTCAAATAAAGTACAATACTGGTAGGCAGATTTTTGTCAAAAAATGATGTTATCTAGATAAAGAGTTTTAATAATATATAAAATTTTGTTTTTTTTTTTCAATTCGACTAGCGGGTCGGCAGCACAGACACACCCACACAAAGAGACAGATGAGATGACAAAAACTTTTTCCAATTTCTAATTAGAGGATATTCGTTGAAATTTTGAATTCGAAAAGATTAGATTTTCCTTTGTATCACCTTTAGTTTAGAAAAATTTTAAAAAAAGTGTTTCAGAATTTTTCTTGTTTGCTTTGACTCCCCCTTTTTCTTGCTCCTTCCTAGTTGTAAGTGACCAGTGGCCATCAGAGGGTCTTATGCAACCATTTTCAAAACAAATAATTAATAATTATTATTATCATTATATTTGTCTCCCACATTATGACACGATTAATAAATTTATTATCAAAAGAAATAATGTTATTCGTTTTATATCTATTTTTTTAAAGCGAATTTGTCCTGATTCATTAAAATAATTTTTAATCATAATTTTCCATAATTTATCTTTTATATAATTAAAAAAATTTCAAGCTTTATTTTGAGATTAATAAAATATAATTATGTATTATTCCGAAATGATTTACTTTCAGTTAAATCTGAGCATATGAAATAATTATGGCTGTCAGAAATAAACAATTTAATGAATTTTGTCTAGAAAAAAGTTGGTGTCGCCAAATACGTTTCCCAGTTGTAATTGTAATCTCCCTAAATTAATAAATTGTAATCATTTTCGCGGAAAGTTAAATAAAATTAAATGTTTGGAATTATTGTTTTATGAAGATAAAACCTCTATTTAATAAATAGCCTGTCCAAACATATGTGAATTTTATAAAAAGAATAAAAATATTATTTATTTTACAAATTGAAGTTTTTTTTTTTTTTTTTTTTTTGGGGGGGGGGGGGGGGGTGCATTTTCAAAAAATATTAAACAAAAAAAAAAATTTAAATTGTTAAAATAAAAAAAAAAAAAAGAAAAAAGAAAAAACTGGAAGGGTAA